>JASUUH010000122.1:0-279862 GCA_030449925.1 Citropsis articulata | reverse complement strand
ATCTTAAACTGATACTTCAGAATCACTTAGTTGCAATACTAAAAATAGATCAACAAAAATTTATAGATACATGAGTAGAACTTTAAATTCACAAAAGAATTATTATAGTAATGAAAATGAATTATTAGCTATTAAAATGGAATAGCTAAATTTATTTCTTTTGCTACAAAAGAAATTTAAGGTAAGATCTTATAACATTCAAGTTAAAGAATTTAATAAATTATTTACTTTATCTCAATATAAAGATTAATTAAATAGCAGTAATTTTTTTGTATAATATGATTTTGAGATTGGACATATCAAAGGATTTAACAATTGTATCGTAGAATTCCTTAGTTGAGAATACAATGGAGAAGAATCTTTTCAAAATAATAAAGGACATGTTTTTTTTCTTTTGCTAATTTTTGTTAATTGTTAAATATAGAATTATTTATGTTAATTAGTTAATTTGTGAATAAGATTATGAAAAATTTATTTGATATTTAGTTAATTATTTATTTTTGGATGGAGATAAAATTAGGATTTTTAATACAAATTAACCCAAAACAAATTGAACCAAACCGAATTAAATTCAATGCGTTTCGGTTTAGGTTTGTAGTCTGAAAATAGTATGAAATTAATGAAATCTGATAGGGGTGGGCACATCAGGTTTTTGTTCAGATTGTTTGGATTTCAACCCATTTGGATTAGAAAATTCAACCCAACCGGGTAATAATTATCATTTCCCTTTTTATATTATATAATAATATAATTTTCAGAAAATATTTCATTAATTTCATTTTCAAATATTATTTTTAAAATAAGTTACTAAACACGTTTGTTTATTTGTCAAAAACTAAGCATATCTACATTCATTCCAAAACAAATTCAAAACGCCTCATCTGAAAAACCAAACACACTTATAAAATTAAAATAAAATAGCTATTGAGGACATTATGATATAATTTTTTATGAGGAGAGTATCTTAAATTACTTTTAACACCTTTTCAATAAAACCCATTTCCCTTATATCATTCGCTAAAACCTAATTTATATTATTTTTTCTTAATTCAATTCATCAACATTTTGAATACATGAATGAGTAGGAAAATATTGTCATATATATGGGTAGAAAAAAAAAAATTGAACTGAGAAATTATTTTGAGTTTTTAAAAGAATTCCTTATATCATTCGATAAAACCCTAACTTACATTTTTTTTTCCTCGTTAATTCAGCTGATCTACATTTTGAATACTGAATGAGTTGGAAAATATTTTCATAGGAAAGAAAAAAAAAAAAAAGAATTGGACTGAGGATTATTTTGAGTATTTAAAAAGAAGCTTTCGTGTGTTTTCGTTATAATTTTTTCACTGAGAAAATCGACATCTACTAAAATAGAAACTAGCATCTAGCGCCTCTCAAATTTCCATAAATTTTTCATTCCAAAAAAAAAAAAAAAGTAGGAGAGTGGTAAAGTATAACTTAATTTTTAACGTCTTAGGAACCAGCCAAAGAAATCTGCTTAAAACCATCAGCTTATGTTTAAAAAATTAAATTTAAAAAAATTAAGACAATTAGATTATTAGATCGTACCTTTATTGTGTTAAAAATACACTTGGAATCGGAAAAAGTATTTCTGGTCCCGTTGACAGTCTATTTCTCTTCCCTGCCGTCATCACAGAAAAATTAAAAACATTTGGACAGAAAATAAAGAGCAAACCTTATAGAAAGGAGAAAAAAAAAAAATTCAGCAAACTTAAAAGGAAGGAGAAGAAATTTCAGCGAACTTTCAATTTGGGACTTCAAGTGGATTTCAAGTAGAAAAAAGTTACAGTGGATTTCAAGTGAAACGCAAAACATATGGATTTAAGAGCAGAAGAGACTACCCTTTTAATTTCCACCTGCATCCATAAACGCCAGCTGTGCTCTACGATCATGAGGCTTTCTTTCTGTATTCAACAATCCTTTCTCTTCCGTCAAAATCACGTGGACTGACTGCTTTAAGACATTGAAAGCGATATTTCATGATTTAAATTCAGATCTGCTACCTTACGTTAAGGTACGCACACACAGCTTACATTTCCGCGTTAAATGGGTAAAATTTAGGGTCTCTTATTCTTTTGTATGTAATAGCGTGTGGCAGCAACGTTAAGCATCAACGTGTGAGCTTCTTTAAATTCTGTATATTTTTGGAGCCAAATTATATTATGTAATTGTTGTATGATGATAAGACTATTTTAATATTGGATGCATAATTAATAAGTTATCAATGGTGGGATATAGAATGGGCTGAAGAAAAGAAACTCCGCTTATGCAGTCAATGATTACTGACACGTTAATATTTTTTTTAATTTGGTTTATATCTGTGGCGAATTGGTTCGGTTATGTTGCAAGTATCTCTTTTAGTATCATAATGTATAACGACAACAGTAGCTATAGTTACGTAAATGAATGGATTAACCGAATCTCTTATTATCTTCGTTCTTAGTCCGATGGTTAATTCTATTTTATGATCTGATGCCCTTGATTTAACATAGACAAGTCTCCATGTGTGTGACATTCATTTGATGAAAATAATGTTGTTTGTTTTGCATGCGTAGGAATTGTGATCGCAGCTTAAATAATCCCCTATTGTTGCTTTTATTTAATCCCATTTATTGCTTTTATTTTGTTTTGCCAGATCTATTTTAATTTAGTTCGAGTAGATTTAAGCTATGGATTAATTTAGATTTTTATTTTTGACGATTAATAATTAGTTCAGCTTTTGCAGTTGTAATTATATTCATTGGAGGAATAACTATCCAAGTCTTTTAATCTTATTTCATGCAAAAATGATGTCATCTATTTTTTTGTCATTAAATTAGGGTAAAATAATCGTTTTCAGTTTCAAGGCCAAAATAATTATTTTATTAATTTTTTTTAATAGGGCTAGTTGAACCCATCAAATTATTTACTAAACCTACTTTTGAAAATCATTTTTTATGATCAAAATACCCCTAAATTAAATTATAATTATGGAGATTAAAATATAGTAAAAAAGAAAAAAAAATTACTCTTTCAACTCATTTTTACATTCAACAGAACATTGTTAAATCCTAATCATATTATCATTAAACCCTAATGGACTAGAGACACAAACTACAAGCGGCAATCTTTTTCTGTCAATTATCTCCCTCCGGGTTGTTCCACATTGATTATAATAATAATCCTTAAATTTACTGAAAGCTTTAATCATCATTAATCAAAAGTAGATTTGAATTTAATTAAAGTGTTAAATTTATTTTCCTTTTGATTTGTCCAATTAATGGAGTTGAATCAAGCTAAGCCGCATCATTATTCACCAATGACAACTTAACCTAGCCACTAGCCAATTGGCATGGCTGATTCTCAATAATCTGATTATAATCACAAGTTGAAGTGACGCCTAGACTGATGATTTCATTTTAATTGCATTACCATCTCCATCATTTTTTTTTAAAAAAAATTCATTAAAGATTTATACATGAATTTAATGAGTTTAATAAATAAAAATACTATTATTATAAAAATTGAGTTTTGTAAGGGTATATTGAATATTTAAGTGAGTTTGTTGAGTAAAATTTTAAACTTCACATTTCACAATAGAAAGTGGGTTGATTTAGTAAATGAATTTAGTAATCGCTTTTCTAATGAAATTAAGATGACAGTAGAATATGATAACTTTATAAACTTTAGTAGATTGCTATAAAAGAAATATATATTTATATACTTTTAATAAAGTGAATAATTTTGCCTTTCTAACTCCCTACATTTTTATGCAACCCAATAACCATAAAACCCATAACAGTAGGCTTGACAATTTAACCGACCTTATTTTTAGCCCGATTAACCCGATCCTAATTTTAGGTGGCTAGGGTCGGGTTAGAGTCAAAATTTTAAGGTCCAAACAAATTTAGGGTCAGGGTCGGGCTTAAAGCAGACCCAACCAGACCCAACCCTATTTAAAAAAAAAAAAAAAAAAACCTAACGCAAGTTAACACACGCAAGCAACACATCTCACAACATCACACATTGTGTGTTTTTAATTTAATTGCATTGTGTATTTGTATAAGACATGAGTTTTTTTATTTTTTATTTTTTATATTGTGTTGTTGAATTGAATTGTGTATGGCTAAAATAGTTGTGGAATTACATTGTATATTTTTAATTTAATTGCACTGTGTTTTTATTTATATAAGACATGAGTCTTTATTTTTATTTTCTATGTTGGGTTATTGAATTGAATTGTATGGCTAAAATAGTTGTGGAATTACATTGTGTGTTTTCATGTTGGATTTTAGAATTAATTTGTGTATGGGGTTGAAATAGTCAGAATTGGTTGAAATAGTATGGAAAGTGAAATTGAATTGTGTTTGAAATGGTTGAGTAATTGCTGAATTGGTTGAAATGGTGGTGAGAAATGCGTATTGAATTGTGAGGTTAACTTTTCAGAGGCCGACTCTAACTAAATAAGATTCTGACTTTTAAAGGTTGGGTTCCAAATTTTTTTTTTTATCGGGTAGGGCTTGGCCAAGCCTGAGCCCAACCTGACATTTTGCCATTCCTACCTAACAGTGCCAACAGCCCCCATAAACGGTATCCACAATCCAATCCCCTAGCTTTCCAAAACTTTGAAATTTGGCCATGCTTTGGTCGGAGAAATTAATAACCATGTGCGCTCTTATTCGTGCGATCTACCGTAAATTACCGTCGCTACATTAGCTTATCTTCGAATCCTAATCAGCTCAACACAAAAGCTCGACCATTGACTCTTTTAAACGGTAGAGCTTCTGTTACATTAGCCATATGTTACAGCTATAAATTTTTAAATCCTTAGAAAAGATAATAATTATTAAAAAAGATTAATAAATTTTAAAGTTTTACTTTAAACCCCAGGTTGCAGCCAGGCAAGAGTTCTGTGAATACTTCAATTTTTTTTAAAGTTTTTCATTTATATTTATAGCAAATTTAGTACAAAATTACTCAACAAGTTTTTCTAGTTTATTTAATTGAATCTCTAACTTATTTAATCTTATATCTATTGAGTTTTTATTCATTATATTAATGATATCTTTCTTTAATACATCATGATCTTCAATGTTGAAATTTTTTATTTATTATTTAACTTTATTAAATTCTTTACTTAGTTGAACTCTTAACTTTTTAATTTATTTTATATTTTTTATTGAAATTATTAATTTCTAATATTTTGTTTACACTTTCTCTATCATTTATAGATAAATTTGGAGTTTCTTAATTCATTTAATAAATACAATGACGTTCAATTTAATTGATTATTTCTCCACACGTCTGAATCATTGATCAGATCAAAGGGTTGAAATCTTCTATCTAAAAATCCTCTTTGCCCGCTAGAAGGTGGTAGCTTATTGGTTTCTATGTTTTGTGAAATTATATAAATGTTGTGGTAATTTATTCATTAAATCATCTTTCTAATAATTCATTAAATTCATAAGATATTTATTACATATAATATCAGGATACTAAATTTGAATTACAAAATCTATGTGATAGCATTAATGGTATGTATTTAGGATGGAAAAATAGATTGAACATACATGTATTTGTGAAGAAAAGAATATATGTGTGTGTGAAGAAAATCTAGTCTCTGTCTCAAGAAAGATAAGAAATTATAAATGCATACAAGCGCAAAAATATTTTCAAAATTTCTGAATTTTTATGAATATGAGAATCATTTAGATTTTTTTTAAAAATATAGTAAAAAATTTTAAAAATTTTAAAAATAAATGTAGAAGAGATGGAAAATACAACCACTTAGTTATAGAAAATCAATGCTCAAAGAGGAATTATTTGAAAAAATAAGTAAATATGTGATAAAAATGAAATTTTCTATAAATTACGTTAAAATTACACCCCGTACCCGATTTTACGTTAAAATTGTTTCCATTGATTAGATTGAAGGACAAAAGTGTGGTGCAACTGTTACAAGGAACCACCATTTTGTCTTTTATCTTTTAACCTCCTACTTGCTTTTTTATTTATAATTTATTTATAAATTTAAGAAAATTTTATTTTTTCTCTTCTCCTCTCCTCTATATTCATATATTATGTTCCTTTTCTCTCCACTTAGATAATTAATCAATCATTAGTCAGCAACTCTTTTCAAATTAAAATATCATTAACTAACCAATTACCTCAATGATTTTTCACACCACAACTAAGACAAAATACACAAATTTAATATGAATATTCGGATGGCAATTTTGAGGGCATGGCAATTGAATAAATTAAAATAATAAATCAAATCTATCAGTTATAAGTGATTGATGTCATATTGATTTATATCTATAAATAAAGTTTAAGTTTTGTTATTTTTGAATAACTAATAACTTTGGAATTAAATTGTATTATAGTTATTTTTTTATTTAAAGTCTGGGTCTCACGCTTAAAGTAGCAACCAAAGTTTAAGGAAAGAAAATAAAATACATAATTCTTATAATTATTTATTTAATATTTTATTTTAGTAATGTCATGCTATTTTTATTTTTTAAGCTAACTTATTAATTGAATTTTAATGTTAAGTCACTACTTATCTCACTCCTTAAATTGAAAAAAAAAATAGAATTAGATATTGATGTTTAGTTTTATGTTGAATTTTTTAACTTGAGAGAGCTTATCCATTTTTTAATTGTTTAAATTATTCATAAATTTGAAACAATTTGGATTTATGTGTCAGAATTTTGAAACATTTGATTTTTAGAATTTCAATATACAATAGGGAGTGCATATTGTTGGATTTAATGTAAGAGTAGATTCAACCGTAGGATGATATGTTTTCATCCTACGGTTGAATCTACTCTTACATTAAATCCAACAATGACAGCACAAGAAGATAAAATAGAGGGTATTGCATAGTAAGTGGACGTATTTAAGAAACATTAAAATCAACGATCTATAATTATTGGTTGTTTGTTACATTATTGTTTGTAAATTAAATAGATGATGAAAGGGCCTCCCAAGGCGTGGTAGGGATAGTTCTTGATGCGTGTAACCTAGCCGGATCAGGGATTCGATTTTTAGTGTGAAGGGGCTTAAAAATAGATTTGGGCTTGCCCACCCCCCTTTCCTTTTAAGAAAAAAAAAAAAATAAATGATGAAAGGAAAGCAAGAAAGTCAACAGGGAATATTTGACCAAAATAAGTGGCGCATCATTTTGAAAAATATAGGGCTTATAATGCATTTTAAATATATTATGTATATAATATACGATAAAAACATTACCTTTTTGTAATTCAAGTACATGTAGATGTTCAATTACTTTGTTTTCTAGTTAAAGTTTTCTTTTGTTTCATTTTATTTATAACAAAGACACTGTTAATGGCCAACTTACATACTTACATTTTAGGTAACTTATTTATAGAATTCGATATAAAATTTATACCGCTACCATATGTTATCAATTAATTTTATAACATATAAGGTTGTAATTGACCATTATTTATATTATTTTAAATATAATATTAATAAATGACACATTAAGTTATACATCACTTAGCATTACGAATTAAGGGCACCACTGAAAAAAGTTTTCAAACGAGATTTTACTTCTCAATTTAAGATATTATATATTTTTACTAAAGCGTAAAAAATCAAGTTGTGAAGTCAATAATTTCACTTTTCTAATAGCAAATCCCTACATTTTTATGCAACCCAACATCCATAAACCCCCTTACAGTGCATATATCCCATACACTACCATCTAGGGGTGGGCAAAATCGGGTTTTGGTCAACCTGATCGGGTTTTGAGTTGTTTGGGTTGGGCAAACATTGCTCCAAATGCAACCCTAACTTACAACCTAACCTGATTCGATCCAATCCGATATGTATTCGGATAAGTTCGGCTCGGGTCAAAAGATCGGATTGAGTTCGGGTTAGATCGGGTCAATTCGGGTCAAATCCAGTTAATGCAGTTTTATTTTTCCCTATTTTTTTGGTTTTTAGATTAGTTTTCAGACATTTTTCTTAATTGTAGTCCTTCTTAGTAATTTTTAACCAAAAGAAAAAAAGAAAATGCTATGAAATCAAATGAATAAAATTAAAATACTAGAATACCTTGGAGGGTAGAATAGTATTGTCTATTGACTAGGACTATTATTTGTTCAACCAACAAAGTCCAAACTTAATAAAAGTTAAAATTAATACAAACTTACAAAGTCCAAAGTTAGTAGTCTAACAATCTCCGCTCAAATCACAATCACAAAGTCACAAAATTCAAACATAATTTGAAAGTTTGAAACACAATGTCACAAAATTTAAACACAATTAAATTGTTCCAAAAGACAAATCACAAAGTTCAAATATAAATACTAAATAAGCTTCCTTGGTTCCTCCACCACTCCACGCAAGCACTTTGACAAGGTCTAAATTCAAATTCATGTACTCTAAGTTGAAGCACCGATCCCCTAGAGGAAAATTGAAGAAATATACAATAAATATTTTTTTTAAAGCCACGTTGCAAATGAATAAACTCAATTCATATAAAAAATTGAGCAACTAAACTAATTAATATATTTGCACATCGAACACAAACACAAACACAAATAAATAAATCCAATTCATATCTTTAATTGAGCTAAAGAGGTGTTTCAATTTTTCGAATTTTTATTATATCATTATAAATTTATAATTACAAATAAATATAATATGTTTAGCAACTTCTTCAATACACACACACGCACACACACACTTGATTATATATATATATATATATATATAAAAGTCAATCATGCTTATTTTATGGCATTCATCACCAAATCAAGTTAATAATAATCTAGACAATACTACTCTATCAACCACAACTTATCTAACTAAAACAATTACAAATTTACAAATTACAATGTTACAATCTTACAATTAAACTTAAAATTTAGAACTATAACAACTATAATTATAGCTTAAATTACAACCTAATGGTATAATATCAAATTATGAATAATAATATATATTAAAAGTTACCTTTCAAATATCCATAACACCAATGTTGGCGCTCACTATTTCGACTGGTGAAGCTTGCGATCTTATTAACTCTTTAAAATGCAAAAAAAAAAAAAAAGAAAATTAGTAACTCAAGTACATGTAGATGTTATATATAAAGTTATAATGCATTTTAAACATATTATGTATATAATGTACAATAAAAATATGCAACTCTAGTACATGTAGATGTTGAAATAATTTGTTTTCTAGTTAAAGTTTTCTTTTGTTTCATTTTATTTATAACAAAGACATTGTTAGTGGTTAACTTACATACTTACATTTTATATAACTTATTTATAGAATTCGATATAGAAAATATACCCCCACCATATGTTATCAATTAATTTTTATAACATATAAGGTGATAATTGACAATTATTTATATTATTTTAAATATAATATTAATAAATGACACATTAAGTTATACGTCACTTTACATTACGAATTAGGTGCACCATTGAAAAAGGTTTCCAAACGAGATTTTACTTCTCAATTTAAGATATTTATATATTTTTACTAAAGCGTAAAAAATCAAGTAGTGAAACCAATAATTTCACTTTTCTAATAGCAAGTCCCTACATTTTTATGCAACCCAACAACCATAAACCCCCTTACAGTGCCTATATCCCATAAACTGCCATTTAGGGGTGGACAAAATCG
The DNA here is from genome assembly GCA_030449925.1 of Citropsis articulata. Classification (NCBI taxonomy): domain Eukaryota; kingdom Viridiplantae; phylum Streptophyta; class Magnoliopsida; order Sapindales; family Rutaceae; genus Citropsis; species Citropsis articulata. The sequence goes on along the minus strand of JASUUH010000122.1, from coordinate 270,190 downwards.
GGTTCAAGTTGTTTGAGTTGGGCAAATATTGATCCGAATGCAACCCTAACATACAACCCGATCCGATCCGATATGATGACGGCTCGGTCGGTAAAAACAAGTTGAGTTCGGGTTAGATCGGGTCAAATCCAGTTAATGCAGTTTTAAACTTCTTTTTTCCCTATTTTTGTGCTTTTTAGATTGATTTTCAGACATTTTTCTTAATTGTAGTCCTTACTAATTTTCAACCAAAAGAAAAAAAGAAAATGCTATGAAATCAAATAAATAAAATTAAAATGCTAGAATGCTTTGGAGGGCAGAATAGTATTGCCTATTGACTAGGACTATTATTTGTTCAACTAACAAAGTCCAAACTTAATAAAAGTTAAAATTAATACAAACTTACAAAGTCCAAAGTTAATAGTCTAACAATCTCCGTTCAAAGCACGATCATAAAGTCACAAAATTCAAACATAATTTGAAAGTTTGAAACACAAAGTCACAAAATTTAAACACAGTTAAATTTTTCCGAAAGACAAATCACAAAGTTCAAATATAAATACTAAATAAGCTTCCTTGGTTCCTCCACCGCTCCACGCAAGCGCTTTGACAAGGTCTAACTTCAAATTCACGTACTCTAAGTTGAAGCACCGATCTCCTAGAGAAAAATTGAAGAAATATACAATAAATATTTTTTTAAGCCACGTTGCAAATGAATAAACTCAATTCATATAAAAAATTTAGCAACTAAACCAAATTCATATATTTGCACATCGAACACAAACACAAACACAAATAAATAAATCCAATTCATATCTTTAATTGAGCTAAAGGGGTGTTTCAATTTTTCGAATTTCTATTATATCATTATAAATTTGTAATTATAAATAAATATAGTATGTTTAGCAAATTCTTCAATGTATATATAGACACACACACACACACATAGAGAGAGAGAGAAAGATATATATATATATATATATATATATATATATATATATATATAAATCAATCATGTTTATTTTATGGCATTCATCACCAAATCAAGTGAATAATAATCTAGACAATACTACTCTATCAACTACAACTTATCTAACTAAAACAATTACAAATTTACAAATTACAATCACTACTAAAAAAGCGCTGATCTATGACAAATATTTTATGACATATACGGATATGTCACGATTGTATCATGAAGTTATGACATTTTCATGATACATAGAATGTATCATGCCTGCATGATCCATTCGTGATTGATAGACAACAGATATAAACTGATGATTGAGAAATGTCATGGTTGATTAATTTGAATTTTTAAAAAATTTAAAACGGCATGTCGTTTAAATTGTTTTATCTACATGATACAAACTTGTGATGGACTGTAGTGAATTATTTAAAAAATATTTAAATTGTTTCAACATGTAATTTGTTTATTTTTAAAATTTTAAATATTACAAAAGGGTCATTGTTAATTATTTAAAAATATTTCATTAATGTATAACTTAATTTATTTACAAGGTTTCCATTGTTAAGTAATTAAAAAAAGCATAATCGTTTGCTTTGGAAAGAACGTTCCAACACTTAGCAAAAAAGGAACAAAATTGCTAAGTGTTGGAACAAGTGAATGCCCTTTGTAAATTGTATTATTTAAATTTATTTAAATTAAAAAAAGAATAAAATGCCATCGTTTTGCTTTTGGAAATATTCCACCCTCTCAAGCATGCAACGATTACAGCCCATTTGCTTTTTCGTTCTCCACCCTCTCAATCGCAGAAGAAGCATTGCCCTATTTTTCACCCAACTGGAGAAAATCAATCGAACGAAGCACATAACAACCACCAAGCACCCATTACGAATTTAATTACAAAATCTCTCCAACTGCACTGACACTCATTAGCCGTCACCCAACAGTCCGTATTTAAAACACCAATTATTATTAGAGAAGAAGGAGAAAAAGGAGAAAAAGTAAGTGCATCAAGAGCCTCACTCAATTATTTAGATATGGGTGTTATTCTAACGGAACCTAATTAAATTTTAGTTGTGAAAATATATATAGATCCAGTGGTTCCCTAAATAATTATTCTTAATGTTTGGGAGTGGTCCTAGTTCTTAATCTTTTTTTTATTTAAATTTTTTAGGTTCTAACACTTCTTATGTACTTAATATAGTTAAAGATGTGGCCGTAAGGTTGAGGCCACTATTATCACAGAAGAAGCTTTTGGTTTTTGTTGCTATATGAGTGAAATAAAAATACCTTGGTGTCCTAGTTCTTTGACTCTATGGGTGGTACTGTCTATATTTCTTTGGTGTTAAAGAAAATGGTGCAATTATGTAATAATTATGGCTATGGTTGTTGTGGTTGATTAATATCTAAATTGTTATGAGCTTTGAAGATAGCTTGTTCATTTTGGTGTTATGATGTAATGCAAGTGCATTCAAGTTCTTGCATTTCAAATTTAAATGATTTTAAGTGTTGTATGTGAAATTGTAGGTGTGATTCTAATTATTTCTAATTTGCGTGTCTAATTGGGATGATTTAAGTCATTAATTTAATTGTTGTTTACTTGTTTTTGACTTTGTAAAGACCATTTGTAATGACTATGAATATTATATTGACTCCACATGGATTGTGCGTTAAGCCCTGAATTTCATGTGATTATAATTTTGCATAGATTGTGTGTAAAGCTTCGGATTGTCTTTATTTGCAAAGGTTTAAACAATGCCATCTTTTTGTGTAATTTGATGCTGCCATAAAGAAAACAATTGGTTGGTATATATTGTTTATTACAATAGTTTTGTTTATGGTCCCCAGCATTTTTTTTCCTACAATTTGTGGACCTTGTTTGCTTATTTAGTTTGCGGTCCTGACTATTTTTTCAAATAGTCAAAGGCACAATAAAGGCCTTTATGTGCTGCATTTTTGACACACATAGGTCCCCCAAATTGTTTGATACTTGTGTGTTTTTTATTTTTGTATTGTAAACTTAAAAAAGAAAAATAATCAATATTGAGCTAGGCAAAAAGCATTAATATTTAACTTTTTTCGGTTTATCTATTCTTCAGGTTAGAGACAAGTGGCTGTAAAATACTCGGTAAAAAAAAGACATTTAAAGTGCATAATCAAGCAGGTAAATAGATATATGACTGTTTTTCTGGCCCTGTATAATACTACTTTTTGGCTACTTGAGTACTATATGTCTATTTTTTTAATTCCATTTCCCTTGCATGACATTGCTTATTTCATTAAACTAATGAAAGTAAAGTCTATTTTATTTTTTTTTTCTATTAAAATATTAAATTTGATCATATGCAATTAAATATATACATGATCAGTAGCCAAAATTAAATAGTGATCATATGTAATTAAATACATAACGTGATCAGTAGCATATTTGGTTTTGTTATAGTAATATAAATACAAATTTTATACTGGCATTTTATTCTAGGATAATAATGGGTGTTGATAGGCATTTTCTTTATTTTAATTCAAGTTATTCATAAATGATTGGCTGCTGCTTTTATAGTATTTGTCCTGGAACCTTGAAAAAGAATAAGATTTTGCATGTATTCTATCATTTTATTTTTTTCTAATATTTATTACATTTTTACTTTTGTATCAGGAGCTATTTTTGGTTTATAAAATGGAAAAGTCTTGGATAACATGTCATAGATTGTCTACAGAATATATTGTTGGTGTGGATATGTTCATGGATTTTGCAATTGAAAATTTTGATAATAGTGATTTTATAAGGTGTCCTTACACCAAATGTAAAAACCTAGCGTTTTATCCTTCTAGGATAGTTAGAGACCATTTATTTTTTAAGGATTTTGATGAGAGTTATACTATTTGGACTTGGCATGGGAAAACAGAACCTGGTATGATAAAAATTGATAAAGGTGATCAAATTGACCTACAAAACGTGTACCTTAATCAGGGTGAGGCTGTAAACATGATTAATGATGCGCACAAGCATTTTAATGATGATCTTAAGGCCTTTAAATTGTTATTAGAAGATGCCGAGAAACCTTTGTACCCGAGTTCAAAATTTGTACTAGGTTAGGTACATTGGTTAAGCTATACAACTTGAAGGAAAAATATAGTTGGTTCGATACTAGCTTTTCAGATTTATTGAGTCTCCTTGTTGACATGTTACCAGAGAACAATACATTGCCTAGGTGTACATATGAGGCAAAAAAAAACTATGTCTGCCTTGGGCTTGCAGTATGAAAAAATACATGCTTGCCCAAATAATTGCGTACTATATAGAAAGGAATATGAGAACCTTTCTGAACGTCCTACTTGTAGAGTATTACGGTGGCAGAAAAAGATGGTTCTAAGGAAAAATATAGGAAAGGGGTTCCCGCAAAAGTTTTATAGTATTTTCCACTTATCCCTAGATTTAAGCGGCTGTTCAATCACCACAAACTACCAAGGACTTAACTTGGCATGCAAATGAAAGAGACGTTGATGGCAAGCTTTGTCATCCTGCTGACTCAACAGCTTGGAAGTTAGTGGATGATAAATGGCCTTCCTTTGCTGGCCAGTTGTCCTTATAGCTGATAATCTTCATCCATAGTTGTGTATGAAAAGGAAATTCATGATGTTGTCATTATTGATTTCCGGACCACAAAAACCAAGGAATGACATTGATGTGTTCCTAGCACCATTAATTGAGGACTTACAGTCTTTATGGACTGTTGGTGTTAAGGCATATGATGCCTCTAGACAAGAATTCTTCAACTTGCGAGCTATCTTAGTATGGACGATCAATGACACTCCAGCTTATGGAAATTTGTCTGGGTGTATAACAAAAGGGTATTATGCTTGTCCAGCTTGTGGGGAAGACATAACTCCCTGCAGATTGTCACATAGTAAGAAAAATGCTTATATGGGCCATAGGCGTTTTCTTCCTAAAAACCATGAATTTCGATTTCAAAAAAAGGCCTTCAACAATGAGGTGGAAGAACGAGATCCACCAAAACTACTGACAGGCCATGATGTGTGGGAACAAGTTAAAGGTATCAATAACAAATGCAGAAAAGGAACAAGCAAGAAGAGAAAAAAGTATTGATGATAGTAATACGAGCAACTGTTGGAAGAAAAAGTCAATATTCTTTAATTTAGAGTACTGGATATACTTGCTCGTTCGACATCAATTAGATGTTATGTATATTAAAAAACATGTGTGTGAAAGCATCTACGGTACATTGTTGAATATTCCGGGAATAACAAAGGATAGCCTTAAGTCAAGAATGGATCTTGGACCATTGAAAATTAGAGATAAATTAGCACCTGATTGCTCAAACAAGAACCATATTAAGCTTCCTCCAGCTTCTTATACCTTAACTAGAGAGAAAAGAAAATGTTTAGTGAATGTTTAAGAAGCATTAAGGTGCCTGATGACTATTCTTCTAATATGAAAAATCTGGTATCTTTAAAAGAATGCAAGCTGCAGGGACTCAAATCACATGATTGTCATGTGCTTATGCAATAGCTTCTTGCTATTGCATTACGGACAATATTACCTAACCATGTATGTGTTGCAATAATTAGATTCTACTTTTTCTTTAATTCCATATGTGCTACAGTGATTGATGTCAGTGAACTGAATGAAATGGAGAAGGACATAGTGGTGACATTATGTTTGCTGGCAAAATATTTTATACCTTTCTTTTTTGACATAATGGTTCACTTAATGATCTATCTTGTCCATGAGGTCAGACTTTGTGGTCCTGTTTATCTAAGATGGATGTATCCATTCGAGAGGAACATGAAAACACTCAAAGGATATGTTCGTAACCATTATCGGCCTGAAGGGTGTACTGCGGAATGTTATATTACAGAAGAAGCTCTTGAGTTTTGTGCTGAGTAGTTATCCAACATGCAAACCATTAAGAATCCACCTGGGCACATGGAAAACTCATCAATTCAAATGCTTATGGGTGGTGGAAAATTTGCTCTTGTTTAATATAAGTTGTTATCTCAAGCTCATTTGTACGTGTTGCAAAATACTAAAGAAATTCAGCCCCTCATTAGGTATTTACAACTAAAATTCATGATTTTACTAAACATTCATTTAATTTCAGTTCCAAAATTTCATTGTTTTACTTCTTGTTAGTGAGCATATGGAGCACTTACAAGGTTAGTTTCCGCACAAAATGAAAGACCAAAAATGGTTGAAAGAGCAATACAATCGCTCTTTTACAGATTGGTTATCACAAAAGGTCAATATTTTGGCTAATCCCTGCCCTCATCAGAACTTCTTTCATCAAATAATTCATTTATTAATCTGATAACATTTATTATAACATATTAGGTCTCCAATATGGTGGACGATAATGAAAATGTATAAGGTACATTAAGGTAGTTAGCCTGAGGACCTCGACCACATGTGCAAAAGTATAGTGGTTGTCGCATCAATGATTTTCAATTTCTAACGTAGAAACGTGATGAGAACCGAGTGACCCAAAATTGTGGCGTGACTGTTGTTACTGAAACAATGCAAATAGACACTTCAAAGGACAAAAAACCTAAAATTAGTGATATGGCCTATTATGGAGTAATTGATGAGATTTGGCAACTTGACTACTATATGTTTAAGATTACTTTATTCAAGTGTGATTGGGTAAAAAATAGGGGTGGTGTAAAAGTTGATGAGCTTGGCTTCATGTTGGTAGACCTCCATCGAATAGGCCATAAGTCCGATCCTTTTATTTTGGCTTCACAAGCCAAACAAGTATTTTATGCTACTGACCCTGTTGATAAGAAATAGTCAGTTGTTTGTTTTATACCTTTTAGAGGTATTTCTAATTTTAAAAACGATGTGGATGTGCATAGTATGAAAGAGCATGTTCCTTTCACCAAAGAATTACCAAGTATAACTAGAATTGATGTATGTAATGACGACAATTAAGTAGACTATGTAAGGGAGGATGGTGATGCCGTTGAGATTGAACAGTGACAAGATCAACATTTTAGAGTATTAGTAGAATATAATTACATGTGTTGAAAGATAAAAGGTATTAAATATTGAATTGTAATTATTATTTTACTTATAACTAATCTGCACTTTACAGTACTTTTTTTATGGCAAGCTGATACTTTGATTTTTTTTTATTAAATATTCTTATGTTCTTTTTCTAACCAAGCTTATTTTGGAAATTTTTCTTGGCATTTTTCAGGTATTAAACAATGGATTTCGATGATGAACCTATCAGCAATAAAGAGAAGCAGGGTTACTCCAATGAAGATGATCAAGTGCCAAAAGGAGATGCTAGCTTTGATGATTTTGATGATTTGCTTTGTTCTTCTACTTATTTGGAGGATGATGCAGATGCAGAACCTGGAAATGAAGAAGATCAATTTTCAAAAGAATTATCATCACAAAAAGGCTTGACTCTTAATCCTGAAAATAAGAATTTGAGGACTGAAAATGGGAAAATTGTTGTGAGATACAATAGATATGGTGTTCCTGTTAGTCCAGAGGCCACTGCACTGTCCACTTTTCTTAGAGTGTTGGCTCGTGTTTTTGTTCCGATCATCTTTAAGGATTGGAGATTAGTGCCGGATAAATATAAAGAAGCATTGTGGTCATTTGTTCAGGTTTGTTTACCATTCGATACTATAACCTGGTTTATCTACCGTTTTTCATACAATAAATGTTGGAAAAATGTTATTATGCAGAGGAAAGTAAAAAGCATGTGCTGCAATCTATTGGAAAGTCATTCAAGAATTTTAAGTACACTTTGACCAATTGGTACATTTTGCCAAATAAGAATGACCGTAAAAAGTTGCGGAAACCTCCTTTGCGATACTACTACATAAGACAAGACTATTGGGACTCGTTCGTCAAAGATCGCATTGATGATAAGTTCGCAGTATGTAAATTAAATCTTATTCAATATTTTCTCATGGGAAATTTTAGTTAAATGCTATGTAATATGCACGATTGAGTATAACATTACATTGATATTAGTTTATGATTTATGGTAGAAAATAAGGAAGGAGAAACAAAGAATGCGTGCTAGTAACAAGTATAACCATTGTTTGAGTCGAAAAGGATATGTTGGACTATTGGAAGAAATTGTAAGTATGTTTATATTTTGGTTGCTTGCATTTGAAAGTTACAGTATGTTCTTAAATATATATGTTTGTTTGCATTCTTTTGCTTGTATTATTTGCCAACATTTTCATTAAGAATAGTTAGAGAGGGCTTCTAATTTACTACCCAACTTTAATTTTTCAGAGTGCTGAAACTGTTCTTAGTGAGGATCAAATAGATAGGAGTGTAGCTTGGATCAAAGGTAGGAGAAAAAAAATGGTGGATATCATCCTGATGTTCAAGTTATCTTTGATAGCCTTGTAAGTGCTAGTTTGTATATATGTTATAGCAACAATTCTGTTTTTATATCAATATTTGATAAAAGGTTTCATTGAATAATACCTAGACGAGGGCTGGATGGAATGCAAAAAAAGTTTCTTCAAGTTCAGACGGAAAAAATGATTTGCTTGCAAAAGCTTTGGGGAAGGCCCCAAAAAATGGTCATATGCAAATGACCGACAAGTTTGTAACCACATCTCTTTATTTTGACACTCTACATGATTATGATCCAATGGAAAAGGATAGATCGAAGTTGGAAGACTGGTTGGCAAAGCACGATGCAAATATTGAGGAGTTGCGGAAGGAAATTAGAAGGAAACCTAGGCACTCAAACATCGGCAGCTCTAATACACCAATGAAGAGTGATTACAGGCAGCTCTAACATTAATGTTACAAACTTACAATTAAACTTAAAATTTAGAACTATAACAACTATAATTATAGCTTAAATTGCATGGTAGGTGGACGTATTTAAGAAATATCAAAATCAATGACCTATTTTTATTAGTTGTTTGTTACATTATTGTTTGTAAATTAAATAGACAATGAAAGGAAAGCAATAAAGTCAATAGGGAATATTTGATTGAAATACATATCGTTTTGAAAAATAAGGCTTATAATGCATTTTACTTCTCAATTTAAGATATTTATATATTTTTACTAAAGTGTAAAAAATCAATAAGTGAAGCCAATAATTTCACTTTGCTAATAGCAAATCCCTAAAGTTTTATGTAACCCAACAACCATAAACCCCCTTACAGTGCCTATATCCCATAAACTACTATCTGGAGGTGGGCAAAATCGGGTTCGGGTCAACCCAATAAGGTTTTGGATTGTACGGGTTGGGCAAACATTGATCCGATACAATGCACAACACAACTGACCCGATCTAATCCGATCCGATCCGATATGTATTCGGATCAGTTAGGGTCAGGTTAAAAGATTAGGTTGAGTTCAGGTTAGATCGGGTTGAGTTCGGGTTAAATCGGGTCCATTTAGGTCAAATCTGATTAATGTAATTTTAAGCTTCTTTTTTCCCTATTTTTGTGGTTTTTAGATTGGTTTTGAGACATTTTTCTTAATTGTAGTCCTTCTTACTAATTTTCAACCAAAAGAAAAAAAAATGCTATAAAATCAAATGAATAAAATTAAAATGTTAGAATGCCTTGGAGGGGAGAATAGTATTGCCTATTGACTAGGACTATTATTTGTTCAACCAACAAAGTCCAAACTTAATAAAAGTTAAAATTAATGCAAACTTACAAAGTCCAAAGTTAGTAGTCTAACAATCTCCGTTCAAAGCACAATCACAAAGTCACAAAATTCAAACATAATTTGAAAGTTTGAAACACAAAGTCACAAAATTTAAACACAATTAAAATGTTCTGAAAGGCAAATCATAAGTTCAAATATAAATACTAAATAAGCTTCCTTGGTTCCTCCACCGCTCCACGCAAGCACTTTGACAAGGTCTAACTTCAAATTCGTGTACTCTAAGTTGAAGTAACGATCTCCTAGAGGAAAATTGAAGAAATATACAATAAATATTTTCTTTAAGCCAAGTTGCAAATGAATAAACTCAATTCATATAAAAAAATTGAGCAACTAAACCGAATTCATATATTCGCACATCGAACACAAACACAAATAAATAAATCCAATTCATATCTTTAATTGAGCTAAAGGGGTGTTTCAATTTTTTGAATTTCTATTATGTCATTATAAATTTATAATTACAAATAAATATAAGATGTTTATCAAATTCTTCAATATATATATAGACACACACACACACACACTTGATTATATATATATAAGTCAATCACGCTTATTTTATGGCATTCATCACCAAATCAAGTTGATAATAATCTAGACAATACTACTCTATCAACTACAACTTGTCAAACTAAAACAATTACAAATTTACAAATTACAATGTTACAAACTTACAATTAAACTTAAAATTCAAAACTATAACAACTATAATTATAGCTTAAATTACATCCTCGTAGTATAATATCAAATAATGAAGCTTGTGATCTTTTTAATAAAATACCAAAAAAAAGAAAATTAGTAACTCAAGTACATGTAGATGTTATATATAAAGTTATAATGCATTTTAAATATATTATGTATATAATGTACGATAAAATATGTCCTTCTTGTAACTGAAGCTCATGTTGATCCTCAAGTTCTTTGTTTTCTAGTTAAAGTTTTCTTGTTTCATTTTATTTATAACAAAGATATGTAGATGAAACTGATACGTTTGTCGCATCAAATAGAGAAGAATCAATAATGATGAGGCATTTCAAACTTGGCCACATGTCAGGATAAGGTTTAAAGATTCTCTCTGAGCGAAAATGGCTTGCAGGGCTCAAAATATTTGGTGACTTTTATTGATGATTATTTGAGGAAATGCTGGGCATATCCAATGAAGAAAAAGTCAGATGTGTTTCCAGGATTCAAGCAGTATGAAGCACAGGTAGAACTTAAATCCAGGAAAATGATCAAGTGCTTGAGGACAAATAATGGTGGAGAGTGTACAGATAGCGAGTTTCTTGCATACTATAAACAAGAAGGTATTCGAGATAGTTTACAGTCGCATACACTCCTCAACAAAATGGAGTGGCAGAGCAGATGAACAAAACTCTTACAAAAAGGATAAGAGTTATGTTAAGGATTGCCAATCTCCCCAAATCATTCTGGGTAGAAGCAGCTAAAACTGCCTGTTATATAGTAAATCGATCACCATCCACAGCAATTAGGTTAAAGACTCCAATGGAGATGTGGACTGGAAAGCCAACTGATTACTCTCACTTACATCCATTTGGATGTCCTGTGTACATAATGTACAATGCCCAAGAAAGAACAAAACTAAATCTAAAATTTAGAAGATGTATTTTTTTAAGATATGCTGATGGAGTAAAGGGGTATCATTTATGGGACCATACTGCCCACAACATTGTAATCAATAGAGATGTTATATTTATCGAAGATTAACTACAAAAGGAAATATGAGAATGATAGTACTGTAAAGAAAAGTCAGAGACTATATTGGTATATGTGAAAAATTATCCAGAAGATTCAGATTCTTCTGAAGTAGCACCAGAACAAGAGGAACAAGAACTAGTTGAGTTCGAGGTCCCAGAAGTTTGACGATCAACTCATGAGAGACAGCTGCCAGTGCGGCACTTGGAGTATGTTACAAAAATCAATGTTGTATACTATCTTCTACAGAGAGTCATCAACTTTCTATGAAGCTTTAAACAACTCAGATGTTGCTTTGTGGATGATAGCAATACAGAAAGAAATTGAAGCTCTACACAAGCATAAGAGATAGGAACTTGTATCGCTACCATGTGGAAGAAACGTCATTGGAAACAAATGGGTCTACAAGATCAAGCGTGATGGCAATGATCAAGTGGAGTGATGTCGTGCAAGATTGGTGGAGAAAGATATGCTTAGAAAAAAAGTATTGACTTCAATGAAATATTTTCTCCTGCGGTTCGACTTACGACAGTCAGAATAAGCTTGGCGATATGTCCTACATTTGATCTACATCTAGAGTAGTTAAATGTAAAAACTACATTTCTTCATGGAAAACTTGAAGAAGAAATTTATATGCTCCAACAGTAAGGTTTTTACTGAAAATGGCAAAGAGAACTTAGTTTGTAAGTTGAACAAATCTCTATACGGTCTCAAACAGGCGCTGAGGTGTTAGTATAAGAGATTTGATTCATTCATCATAAGTTATATATACAACAGACTCAGTTCAGACCATTGTACATATTACAAAGGTTTAAAGATAATAATTTTATCATTTTATTATTTTGTGTAAGATGACATGTTGGTAGCAGGCCCCAACAATGACCGAGTCCAAGAATTGAAGGTACAATTGGCTAGAAATTTTGAAATAAAAGACTAGGGACCAACAAACAAGATTCTACAGATGTAAATTCACCGAGATAGAAATAACAGAAAGATTTGGCTTTCTCAGAAGAATTACTTGAAAAAAATCTTATGGCACTTCAATATGCAAGATTGGAAGCCAATTTCTACCCCCACTTCTTGTTAATTTTAAATTATCCTCAAGTATGTATTCTAGCAATGAAACAGAAAGGAAGGAGATGTCTCAAGTACCATATGCATCAACAGTGAGAAGTTTGATGTTCGCTAGAATTTGTACAAGACCAGATATTGCACAAGCAGTGGGAGCAATCAGTCGATACATGGCAAATCTTGGTGGAGAATATTGAAAGATGTGAAGAGGATTCTGATATATTTTAGAGGAACTTCAGGTGTTGCATTATATTATGAAGGATAATAATTTATTGTTAGAAGCTGTATGAATTCAGATTTTGCAGGAGACCTTGATAAAAGGAAATCTACTACTAACTATGTGTTTACACTTGCAGGAGGAGTTGTAAGCTGGGTTTCAAAACTACAGACCGTTGTGGCCTTATCTACAATATAAGCGAAAAACATGGTAGCTACACAAACTTACAAGGAAGTTATTTGAATACAAAGATTATTAGAGGAGCTTGGGCACAAAAAAAAGAAAATACCCGTGTTTTATGACAATCGGAGTGCCTTATATATTGCAAGAAATTCAGTCTTTTATTTCAAGACAAAGCATATAGGGGTACAGTATCACTTCGTTACGAAAAATCTATATGAAGGAGAACCTCAGAGATGTTTTGACTAAGTCAATCAATGCAGACAAGTTTATCTAGAGTAGATCATCTTATAACCCAACAGAGATGTAAACAACATGACAAATGGCGAAGCAGAAATGATAATGTGGAGATTGATTGGTTCTTAATCTAATCTCTAAGTGTGAGAATGTCAAAAAAAGAGCGGTGGGGCACCACTCTTCTGGAAGAGCTGTGCCGCACTACTCAGGTAAGAAAAAAAATGAAATAATATAATAAAATAATAATGAATAATAAAATATTACATAAATAGTAGCCAATTTTGGCTATAAAAGGAGGATGATCCTCTTCATTTCGATATCTAATTTTGAGAAACATTTTCTTGTATTTAGAAAGAGTTTAGAGAGTTTGAAATTATAAGCTCTTGTTATAGTAATTTGAGAGATTGGGTGTATTGGGATTCTAGGTAGTGAGACAAAAATATTACAATACTTATAATCCTCATTTCACTAGTAAAATATTTTCTTTCTATCTTTGCCCATAGACGTAGGCTAATAGCCGAACCATATAATTTCTAGTGTTCTCTGTGTGATTCTATCCTTTTATTATTTCTCAATTTATTTTAGTTGCGTGTCTACTTCACCCATCAATCTTCCAACAAAAAATACAACAATCATTTTCTATGCTTATCAAGTATCATCTATATTTTAATATTATTTTCTGAAACGCTATCTCACCGATATTATTGTTCAAAAAGAAATTAAAGTGGAAAAAAAATGGCCAATTTATCTCTTGTATCAATTCTTTTATTCCTCTTTTTCACTGACAGTAAAAATAACCATTTTTTTCAAGTGTTCTATGTAGCAGTTTTTCACTTAATTTATGCAATGCTATATAAGATTAAGTTTGAATTTTAAAGAACTATTACATGATGATGATGATGATTATTATTATTATTATTGTAATGACTTAACCTATCAAGAACAATGAAGATGATTACCGAGGATGAGGAGATAAGCTTTGCAAGCAAATGCCATCTTGCACTGAAGATGACCGCAAAAAAATTTGCAGCCGTTGTAGAGATCCATTTACTTGTTGCTTGTATATATATATATATAAAGAATTTTGCTTTTGAATCATCATTTTCCAAAAAGAAATTTCAAAACTTATGTCAATTGATATCTTTTAGAGTCACCCTAGGGGTTTCGTCGAGTGGTTTTCAAGTAGTTATATTTGATTGGTCAACTGAGTTTGCATAATGAGAAAGTATTGAGTTAAAAACTTGATTGGACTTTGCCACTTCTCTATCTTTAAAAGAAAATATATCATGTAGAGTTTTAAAGAAATAATAAAAAAAGAAGAAAAAGGTAATAATTAAGAAAGAGAAAATAAGAAAGCACACTTAAAAGTATTTCTAATGCAGTACTATTATTTAAATTGTTTTTTAAAAAAAGAAAACTCAAGGGTGAAAGATTTTAATGGCTACCGGTTAGGGATGATAATTTTTTCTGTTTGGATGAGATCCTACCGGATCCCGTCCCATTTGGGATGGGATTGAGACATATGTTTACATCCCAAAATAAAGCGGATGGGACAAAGATAACAAATAAGTTCTGCTTTTATTTATAAGATGGTAGGAGAACCAACTATAAAATCCAATCTCGTCCTGTATATCCCAATAATATTATAATTTTAAAACTGGTTTAAATTTTTAATTATTTTATAATTTTAACTTGAGTAACATTCAAAGTTGAAACCTAAAGGCTAAAATTAAATAATAAAAGCACTATAATTAGAAAGTGAAGTGTTAGCCAAAAGTCATAATTAAAATTAATAATTGAAGTCAACTTTTGGAAGTTTTGGTTAATTCTTTATTTTTGCTTAAACTTTGGAACCTAGATTGATTAGTTTAGTGTTGAAACTTTGAACTTTGGTTTCTTTTGTTGTTGGTTTGATTTATCATTATATTGTTGAATTACTAGATATTTTAACATAGCTGAAGTTGGTTACTGTCCAAATCTATAGCTTTTGAAGTGTAAGACTTAATATTAACATGCAATTGAAGTAAACAGGCAATTAAAAAATATTAGCATAAAATTTATTCGAGCATGCATGTGGTCAAAATAAAACTATTATTTGATTATTTTACTTTATATTTATTCAAGATTTTTGCTATATAGAATTATGATGATCCTTAAAAGAAAAAATATTAAAATTTATTTATTTATATTTAGGACTGTTCAAAATAATGGGATGGGGCAAGATATTTAACGGGATAGGATTATAACAAATTTTTATTCCAAAAAAAAATAATGGGATAGGAATGAGACATTTTTTATTCCACTTGCATACATGGGATAGGACTGGAATTGACAGATCTAGTCCCATCACTTTCCATTGCCAACTTATATTAAATATTAAATGAAAGCAAATAGTGTGAAATGAAACAAAATTATAGAAAAGATTGAGAGTGATTGAGAAGACTTAGGGTTTGTTATGGGTACAGCAAAGCATGAAGATAAAGTAAAATTTAATTTATCTAATAAATAAATTATTTTCATTATGAAAATGAGTTTACTTGATGGTAAAATATTGTATAGATATTTTGGTATCGTATAAATTTAGGTGAATACAAAGAGCATTTTTATGGCATTCAAATAACCTATCTAGATTTTAATTATAAATTGTCGCTTGTAATCAATTTTTCTACCTAGAGGCCGAGCTAGAATTTAAAGGGGACCAAAATACTCGAGGTAAATGTTTAGGGTCAAAGTCTAAAAAGAGTAAATTATTTAGGTAAAATGTCAAGATAAATTAAAGTTTTGGGGCGACCTCTCTCAATTTCTTCATTAAGGGAAAAATAATTTCATTTACTGTTAGGGAGGTAATGAGGCATGATGTGTTGGACTTTTCTGGTATTCTAAAATTTTATCATAAATGACGTGATATGTGATGTGTCATTTATACTAATTGGTAATTTTTCACATAGTTCTAAGTAAATTAATGTGCAAGCATTATTAAAGGATACATTAAAAGAAATTGGGGAACATTTACATATAACCGCTTAAAAATTATACAAAATTGCATATAAAATTACGAGAGCTTCTTTGCATCTTAATTTAATCAATCTAACAAGGAGTTAATTAATTAAGACTTCATGCATATAACGAAGGGGAATAAAAAGTTGTAAAAGGCGAAAAAAAATAAAATAATGTATTGACAATTTCCCATTATGGATTCTAAATTTTAATAAACATCTAATTTATCAACAAAGATGTTTGTTCTTTTTTAGACTGAATGTTGAAGTAAACAGTGTAAGATTCATCTCTTATGCTTATTAATGGCACCAGAAGAAATTCCTCTTTGCTCCCTTTGCAACAAAGCTGATAGGATGATACTCACTCAATCCTTTTTCTATTGCAAAGCTTGCTGCATTGTTAAATCCAGCCTTTGTTGACTCCGTATTGCAACTAAGCTTCATGCTTTCACTTTAGAAATTGGAACGCAATTTTCACACGGTCGAATTTGTATTACTCGAATTTTTTGTTAGGCGATAAGAACAAAAGTGTGGAATACTTAATACAGAAAGTTTTGCAGGAGTTTCTGCTCCTTTACCATGAAAATATTTTAGTTTTAACTTGGGAAATTCCTAACACTTTTGGCCTCGTATGATAGCTTGAAAACTATATATACCTCTCCAGTTCATGTGCTATCCTTCCCTTCTCCTCCAACTCTCCTACACATATAAAGGTTCTCAAAGACAGAAGAATATGCTACTGAAGTACCCAACTGCTGTGGAGATTCAACTTCTTCCAAACTCTATCCGTATTAGGCATTTTTGTACTTTGTTAGAACCAGAGTTCAAAGAAGACGATAGGATCGCCTACGAGGGAAGAGCTTAGAAGGAGTTGGGTTCTCTCCCCCAAAAATCTTATCATGGTACTAACTGGGTAACTTTTGCAATCAAGCAGGTCTATAAGATGCTTTGTACAACAGATAGCAAACAAGACTGTGGAGTCTTAACTGCAAGGGCAAAGCTGTTCTGATTATACTACAGTCAATTTATGTTGTTAATTTTCCAGAAGTTCAACTCCTTTTGGGGCTGTTGTGGCACAGGTTTGGGATTCATTACGTAGATTGAAATTTTCCTTTCTATCGGTTGAACATCACTCGATATTTTTTTAATCTTATGATTTGTTTTTCTCGCCGGATTTTTTTCTTGTATCCTTCGATGTTAGATAAATCTCTTCCATTGCTCCGGCCAAGAGATAGTTCTCTTCATGTGACCGTGTACGAATTTAATCATTCTTGAAGTTATGAGATTCCATATACTTCGAAGAGAAGGAAACATTTGTTGGGGAAAATACAGTTTTAAAAAAAAACTTTTAGGACCGATCTCATAAAATATATATGAATTTATAATCTAGAAATCGTACCTTGAAAATCTAAACTGGCTTTTCCGCTGATGTGATTTAGGCTCTCAGATCACGATCCGTCACCACCACGTTCGTTAGATCACGATCTGTCGCCAAACGATCTTCCAGGTTATGACTCAGGATTGATCTGCACTTGACGTGTGGGCGCCTTTATCACCACTATAAGCAAACTAGCAGGAGAAAATTTTTCTCTAAAATTGTTGTCCAGAAAAAAACTTTTTCTCTGATATATATGGTGACTTTTTCCTCTCCTGTTTAGGATAGAATAAGCCCTTTTATATCTCTTTCATAATGAATCCCAAAGCACAGAATTGTGATTCACGCTTCTTTCATTGTGCCCACCTTGTAAAATAACATAAGGCCCCTTATACATAAGCATATTAATGGAGCCTCCCACTAAAAGATATAATTATGTTTTTGTCTCAAATTGCTAGTTATCTTGCTTATTAATCCAGTAATGGTGCAGTCAATTAAATGAGCTAACCCGGGGATCATTTGGGAACATACAATAGTGGCTACAACAATTAAGCTTGTAATTAAAGAAGTTTAATCATTTAATTCCAACTCTACTCCACTATAAGATTGGAACTGATCTCCATAATTGTATGTTCGAATAATAATTCGTCCCAAGCCACATTGATTTCTTTACTGCTCAATCCTTTATACCACATTGTTAATTAAATCGATATCTCAACTGTCCAATCGATTTAATTACATCTTATTCCTTGATACTTACTGGTTTTCTCTAATGATCATTTTCAACATACTAAATATGTTGATACACTCGCCGAGAATTACATGATCAGTCAAAACCCATCAAGAGATGTGTCGTACAAATTCTATATTGTTAATCTATAACTCCAATACTCATAATTGCTCCCACCAATATACCGGGTAATCTTGACCACAAGGGTGTGTCGTGCCCATAGGTAACTCAAATGGAATAACAATTACAATCATGAAATCATAATTAACTCAAGATTAAGATTACAGTAAAATCAATGCCTATGAGATTTAATAATTTTGACAGTTATTTCAAGGTTTAATTAAATCTCATATGTGATCCAGCTCAATGTAGTCAAACTACATCAGCAAATTCATACATGATTAAGACAAATCATTCAATGGATTTACTACAGTCTAAACTTAAATAAAGTGCCCAACTTTATTTATCAACTGCGAACTTAATTTATTTAATCATAAGATAACTTGTATATGTAGAATCCACATGGTAATCACATAAATACATATAATATGATTAAATGGACTTTTTTAATATATTTATGCAATTGAAATATCTCAAACATTTATTAATCAGAAAATAAATTAATATGCTTTAAAAGAGCATATTTTCCCAACAACATCCTTGGTCTTAACATCCAGTATACATCCAGCTCACCTGACTGGAAATCTGGACATATTGTGTTGAATCAAAAGGTCTCTTGGTATCCTTACCTTGGAATGACCTTGAAATTATCTTCAAAGCAGGTAATATTCGAATTCATTTAACATATATATGTGGAAAAAAAATATTACTCCTGAATTTAATCTCCAATATCTTATAATAGACAAATACGATCTTAATTGTTTGATGGCTTTGGGCATGACTTTGGGTACCAAAGAGATGTCAAACAAATTTGAAAGACTAGCCAGATAGAAAAAGATAAGAAGGGATTACAAATTGACGTCAGGGGTCCTGGGGATGTGTGCCTTGTTTGACACTTTGTGGTTTCGCTTGATTACAAGTAAATTTCTGATGTAGGATGTGATTTTAGAAATTTTGAAATTTTGAAATTTTAGAATTTTATTATTTTAGAATTTTTTATTTTCATTAGAATCAATTAAGATATGAGATTTAGTTAAGTTAGAGAAGTAACTTTTATTTCCATTATCATTGTGATTAAGTTTCCCTTTTTAAGTTAAATTAGGGAAGTGTGTTTACTCTATTATAAGTAGAGAGGTCTTGTAATGCGTTATTAAAAAAATATCTCTTGTAGAGTTATTTGGATTAGAGCATTTATTAAAAATTTCATTGAGTTATTTGGATTAGAACGAGATCTAACCAAGCTTCAATTAGAGCGTAACATAATCGTGCTGGCTTGGTCCAGTACTAGAACTATCTCTAGTGTTTTCTACCCAATCAATTCCGCTTCTGCTACCCTGGCTCCATCAATTTCACAATGGGATATTATTGCCGATGTATTTTTATTTCTGGAAACGAAAAAAAGTTATTGGTGAATCTGATCTCCACTTATCTTGTTTTCCAAGTGCTATCTTAATTTTCCGATGGGAGGAAATTGGTGATGAAGAGTGAAAATTGACTTGTGGGGATGCATAATTTGTTTGATATATCCTGAATTTCTTGATTAGAAAGTAAAGAACTGGGGCTAGTATCTGTATTTGAGGGTAATTTAATGATCACACAAGTCAGTTTTAGTTTAGACGCACAAAAATATAACTAAGAGAGTAATTTTGTGGTACTTTTCTTCATCCTGAATTATTAAGTTGATTAAAGAAATACAACTAAAAACAGAGTTTGCTTGGATCCGATACATGCAGGAGGTAGGCCAATTATCTTCCTTGAATTTGCGGAAGCCAGTTTGGACATATGTGCCAGGCATCTCCAAATGGCCAGAATTTGCCACTTCTCGCACCAGGTGTGAAATACAACTATTACTTCAGAGACATCAACGTTTATTCATCATATATTTTTTCTATCCTTTTTCTTCAAGACCATTTGTTCTTCGTATCTTTTCACTCCTCTCGCAGAATTTGACTTAAAATGAGACATTCCCGGTGCAGGTAATTTCTTTTCAGCCACTGAGAGATGGAGCTACAATGACAAGTTAACCATTCAGCTGCCTTTTAGACTAAGGACAGAGGCTATTCAGGGTATAATGACCCTTTTCGTAGCTCTATCATTACAAAAATATGCTTGGTTACAGTTTTATTTTATTCTTTCGCTTTTGTTCTCTAGTACATGATCTTCGATTGACAAAGTTTTCAGGTCCAGATGACCAGCCTGAATATGCATCTATCCATATGGCCCTTATCTACTAGCCAGTAATACCAGTGGGGACTGAAACATCAGGACTGAGTCAGCTGGATCTCTTTCAGCATTGATTACTCCAATTCCTGCATCATATGATGCTCAGCTGGTTGCTCTAGCCCAAGAGTCCGAAAACTCGCCTTTTTTCATGTCAAACTCAAACGAATCAATCACTATTGAAGAATCCCCGGTATCTGCCGTAGACAGTGCTCTTCATTCCACCTTCAGACAGGATACATCTTTGTCCAATTTTTCATCACTCAACAATGTCATTGGAAAATCAGTCATGCTAGAGCCATTTGATTTTCCAGGAATGCTTGTGCAGCAAGGAACAGAAGAGGAACTTCTTGTCTCGGATTCTCCAAAGGAAGGGGTCAAGGGATCTCTTCCGCATTCTGTTTGGTTGCTGGGTTGGATAAAAGGAATGAAACTTTATCCTTGGAGGCTGAAAACCGAATGGGTATCTTTGTGTCTAGTGACGTGAACTTCAAGCCGGGTGCAAGCCTGACGCTACTCTGCACTACAGTCACTGGGCGCTGGATTTAATCAGGCAGCTAGTTTCATGATGGAAATAGGAATTACCGAGTGTTATCCTATCAGCTTTGTGGCAAAAAGAGGCAAGGAGGAATTTTCTTCTGGCACCACTATTAAGCTTTAGGGATGAAGCTTATTCTGTTTATTTCAATTTTTAGGATTAGAAAGTAATCTTGTTGTATGCAGATGGGTATTCTCAGACTTAGTTTACACGTTAAAGTTAGACTAGAAAATGTAGGGAAACAATAAAAAATGGTATCAAGAAGAAATACGGCGTGACACAATCCTAAAGCTTGTCATCATCTTTGCTGTAGTTTACTTTAATCTTGGGTTATAATATATCCTTAGCATTATTCGGTTCTGGTTGGTTTTATTAGTGATCTGCTGCAAGTAATCTATGAAGCAATTTAGCTGCGGTTTGTTTGTTTCACTTTGAATGCTGATTTATAACATCTGAACCTTGAATGATTTATTTTGTGGGAGTATGTTGCAGTAAGTGCATATTTTCTCGGGAAATATCCATTATATTGTCATGTTTCCATTGCATATAAAGTCCTGATGCAGGAAATTTTCCAAAGAATCTGTAAACTGTTGGGATAATATGCTTTTTTTAAAGCATATTAATTTATTTTCTGATTAATAAAATATTTGAGATATTTTAATTGCATAAATATATTGAATAAAGTCCATTTAATCATATTATATGTATTTATTTGATCACCATGTGGATTCACAGAAGACATAAATACAAGTTATCTTATGATTAAATAAATTAAGTTCGCAGTTGATAAATAAAGTTTGGCACTTTATTTAGGTTTAGACTGTAGTAAATTCATTGAATGATTTGTCTTAATCATGTATGAATTTTCTGATGTAGTTTGACTACATTGAGCTGGAACACATATGAGATTTAATTAACCTTTAAATAACTGTCAGAATTATTAAATCTCATAGGCATTGATTTTACTGTAATCTTAATCCTGAGTTAATTATTATTTCATGATTGTAATTGTTATTCCATTTGAGTTACCAATGGGCACAACACACCCTTGTGGTCAAGATTACCCGGTATCTTGGTGGGAGCAATTATGAGTATTGGAGTTATAGATTAACAATATAGAATTTGTACGACACATCTCTTGATGGGTTTTCGGTAATTGATCATAGAATTCTCTGGCCAGAGTGTGTCAACATATTTAGTATGTTGAAAATGATCATTAGAGAAACCCAGTAAGTATCAAGGAATAAGATGTAATTAAATCGATTGGACAGTTGAGATATCGATTTAATTAACGATGTGGTACAAAGGATTGAGCAGTAAAGAAATCAATGTGGCTTGGGACAATTATTATTCGAACATACAATTATGGAGGTCAGCCCAATCTTATAGTGGAGTAGAGTTGGAATTAAATGATTAGGCTTGTTTAATTACAGCTTAATTGTAGCCACTATTGTATGTTCCCAAATGATCCCTTAGCTCATTTAATTGATTGCACCACGATTAATAAGCAAGATAACTAGCAATTTGTCAAAACATAATTATATTATTTAGTGGGAGGCTCCATTAATATACTTTTTGTATAAAGTCTTATGTTATTTTACAAATTTCCACTTATGGAAAAAGGAAAAGTAACGTAACTTTAGTTTTGGGCTGGTTTCACTAAAGACATAATATAAAAGGCTTATTTTTCTCCCAAAAAGAAAAATACAGCCACTTCATACAGATCAGAGAAAAAGATTTTTCTCTCTAATTTTGAGAGAAAAATTTTCTCGTGCTAGTTTGCTTTTAATAGTGATAAAGGCGCTCACACGTCAAGTGCAGAACAAACCTGAGTCATAACCTAGAAGATCATTGGTGACAGTTCGTGATCTAACAGGCGTGGTGGTGACGGATCGTGATCTAACGGGAGTGGTGGTGACGGATCGTGATCTAGGAGCCTAAATCACTTCAGCCGAAAAATCCAAACTGGATTTTCAAGGTACAATTTCTAGATTACGAATTCATATATATTATATGAGATCGGTCTTAAAACGTTTTTTTTTTAAAACTGTATTTTCCCCAACATAAACACAACTTTTTTCTTGACAAACTCAAATCAATCTATCAAAATCGAATAATCTCCTAAATCAGGTCTTCAAGCTACTTTCAAACTCAAGATAATGATCAATCTTCCATTGATTTATCATCACTGAAACATAGACTTCTCCAGGAATGCTTGTACTGCAAAGAGCAGATGGCGAACTTATTTTCATAGATTTTTCTAGTGCTCAGTGCTCCTCCGTTTTCCGCCGTGTTGCCGGATTGCATGGAAGGGCTGAAACAATGCCTCAAGCCCTGTAAGCCATAAGATTTGCTTGATTTCTATATATGTTTACAAACTTGGGTTACAAAGTTCGTATCCCAAATGACATGCAAAGTCACTAATCACTCAATACCATGTGTTTAGTAACAGTTCACTTTGAAATAAAGAATGTAGAGCTGGTAAAATTTGACGCGATCCAATTATCAGATACAAACACGACACGAATAAATGGGTATGAGTCGTCAAATTTAACACAATTATTAAATGGGCCAGGTCTGAGTCGACATGATTTTTTTCCGTGTCGAGTTAGGGTTAAAGTTCTAGACCTATTTTCTGAAATAATGACACGATTATATTTTCTTTTTTAAATTAATTTCTAAGTTCTTGTCATTAAAACTCAAATACTGGATATGATTCTTTTTTTTTTTTTTAGAAGGGTAGATATATACACAGTATTTTATCTATAAAATTTTATATAGTATAAATGTGTAAAATATTAGTACACATGTATACTTTATGATATTGATATATAGTACTATTTACATATATATAATTAAAAACTTTAATAGTGTAAATAGTGTAATACTTTTGGGGGGGGGGGGGGCGAGTGTGTGTGTGGGTGTGTGTAACATTTGTTATATATATATATATATATATATATATTAAATGGGTTACTAGGTAATTCATTTATTTTTCATATCGGGTTTGATTCTCAATATATTGATATGATTATTAAATAGGTCGAGTTTGGGTCAACCTAAATTTGACATAATACGAAGCTGACACGGCACAAACACCACTAAGTGACCCATTTTGCTAGCTCTAAAAGAATGAATGACCGTCAAGTCCTAACTTTGTCAACTTGTTATTACTCTTTATTTTTTCAGTGTTAAAGCAAATCCAATCTAAATTGGATTCAGTTGAAAGATTGTTTAATAACTAATCTATGACCCTTAGCCTACAACAGACATAAGGAAACAAGATTCAACTACAAACAACAACACTAACCCGGAATAGAGCTTCTTGCAGTCCTTTGATTACAAAAAATAACACAGGCTTACAAAGGGAATTTCAAGCTTTACAACTATACTAAGCTCGCTGTCTAACAACCGCTTCACAAAACACAAAGAGTCAACCACTCGTCAACCAAATCAGTTAGCCACGTCAGCGACAGCCTTTCCCGCCAAAAAATACAAAGCTCTGTGTTCCTAAAATTTTTTAAGTTTTTACGCGTATACCCAATAAGTTTAGAAAGCTTGCAAGCATACCCTTATTCAAAGGTCAATCGATTTAGGGTGTGTTTGGAATTGAGGTGCTGGAGCTTTTAAGCTACAGCTGCTGTGGAAAAAAAGCTATAATTATGAAACAAAAACTAGTAATATATAGTAAATATAAATTTTAAATAATAATTTTAACAAAATTATTAAAGATATAAAACATTTTTCATGATATAAGTGAAAAATCACATTAACATAACTTCCAAGCTACAGTGGTTGTCTCACAATACTTTAATCAGAACCTGTTTTAATTACCTTTAAAACCCTCAAGCTTTAGATAGCCTTAGTTTTTTTTTTTTTTAATATAGGATAGGAAGTAGCATTAACTAATTAAGAATATGCTTGAAATAGAATTCAATACTAACAAATTAAATCTGTAAGCTTTTATTTTCTTTATTTGTTATTTTATTTTGAGCTTGTTATTTTTAATTTATTATTGATTATAATAATTTATTAATTATTACTCGATTAAAATTTATAACAATCATAAAAAATTATTTAAAAAGTATGTTGACACTCATGACCAACCCTCCAAAGTTGAATAGACTTTTAGAGGGCATAAATTTATTTTCCCTAATATAGGCTTGGTCTAGGCTTAAAAACGCCCAGCCCAGCCTATCAATTTGCCATCCCTATTATTAACAAATTTTGAAACATATTCAATAAACCCATCTAACCTTTTTCTGCCGATTTTAGTGGTGTGTTGTGTTTTTCTCCATTCATTTAATAAATTTCGGATAAATAGTGGCTGGCTCCAGCCTCCATGGCGTATATTGAAGCTCGAAGCTCGACCAGGACCAATCAGGCCTAACTCGTCGCCAAACAAGTTACTGTCACTTGAGATAACAACGACCAAACTATGTGCCTACATTATTCATTCTGCCCCACATTGCTTTAATGCTTCTCTTGCATGACGAGTGCTTGAAAGGGTTTCCTTTTCTTTACTTCAGTTTTCTTATTTAATTTATTCATTTTGATCTAGCATGGTTAATTTTTAAAATTGAATATTTTCCATGTAGTTATATATGTTTCCATTTAAAAAAAAGGTATCGTCCCCCCCCCCCCCCAATTTATACTTTACCTATCTTTGTTATTCGGAGAAAGAAACTCAAAGATAATTAAAATCCATATTGTTGCCGATTATATTTGACTAAAATGCATTTGTTATTAATTTTTTAGAAAACCAGTGATCTCAAAATTTCTTTGTACGAACAATAAGTACTCACCTTAAAAATACCCTTCACAGAAACATAAATAAAATTCTATGACTATGACTCTGGCGCACTACATATACCTTTAACAAAAAGATCACCAAAATTATAAGACAGGGCATGATGAGAAAGAGAAAGAAAGTTAGGAATCGGAAATGCACCATTAATTGAAAAGCAAATCAATATTATAATGTGTTTTTTACCTTAAGATTAAAATGAGATGGAATCAAAATGGAGAATGAAAATCAATACATTATTTGCTTTAACTTCACAAAATTGAAAATTAAGTTTTTTAATAGAAACCTCTCATTAAATAATTGAAAAATTAATTGTAGCATCACAAACATCGGATCCACCGACCTTTATTTATCTTTGATTTTTCAATGGAGTCTATATTAGCTAAAATGTTAATGATTAAGGGTCAGTTTGGGAATGTTGGAGCTTTTAAAATAATTGTTGTTAGCTGTACTATAGAGATAATCAGCTGTGAAGAGAATCAGTTATAGACGTTTGGTAAATTTTGTTTTAAGAAGTACTGTAAGTTTTGAAAGCAGTTATAGACGTTTGGTAAATTTTACTGTTAAACCGCTGCGAGAAAATAAATGACTAAAATATACATAATATAAGATAAAATTTATTTATACATATAAAATATATATAATATAAGATAAAATTTACTTATACATATAAAAACATGTATATATAATTTTTTAATTATGTATTATAATAAGTTTTACTAAAAATAAAATTTATAATATATTAATTTTATTTTTTTATTTTTTATTTTAAAAAAATTAATAATTAAATTAATAATATAGTGAAACAAATTTAATAATAATTCGACTAACAAATTGATATTAATAAATTTATATTGATGAATTATAATAAAATTTTATTAAAATATTTATTTTATTTCTAATTTGAATAAAGATAACTTTGGATTTAGGTAAGAAGTTTAAAGATATTTATAAAATTGTATTAAAGGATAAAATTGATTTTCAAAATAATAATCTAAAAGTTACTCATTACGTGCTTTTCAAAATCAACTATAAGAGGAACTAATTTTAACAAAAATAATTTTAATTTTTTAATTAAACAATAAAATTAAATTTTAGATTTTTAAAATCATTTTTATACCTCCTAAAACCAATCCCAAAATCCCAAACGGCCCTAAATCAACATAGGAGAGGCAACTAGAAGAAATTAAACGACAAATTAAACCACATGATCACTGACGATCACCATTCATGATCGTTAATTTTACATGATTGTGCATGGCGCTGCTGGATTTTCTTCACAGATGTAATCTGAACAGCGACTTCTGTAATAAACTCTGTTATCGCAGACACCACCCCAACTCTCATACACTACCCTTCCATAGCACCAATCATACTGCCTCTCTCGCCCGTAGCCAAGCTGGTAACACGGTCCGCCACCACGCCCCTCCGAACATTCCCTGCAACATGCCCTAACAGGTGAGTAACACGGTCCGCCACAACGCCCCTCGTAACATTCCCTGCAACATACCCTGACCGGTGGGTGACACGGAACTGTCTCCGGAGCCGGTGCCGGCGGTGGTGGTGGGTGGTGATGGTTGTGGTTCCGGAGCCGGTGCCGGGGGTGGTGGCGATGGTGATGGTTTCTGTGGTGGTGGTGGTGACGGTATTGGTTCCGGAGCCGGTGCCGGCGGTGGTGGCGATGGTTTTGGTTTTGGTTTTGGTTTTGGTTTGGGCGGCTCCGGTGGCTGTGGCGGCTTTGGTTCCAGGATTTCAATAGTCTTGATTGAACCTTCACCTTTGCAGCATAGCTTGTCCCTGATCTTTTCAGGACTGCAGCACACTACTTTTATTTTCACCGTATTCGTCTTCTCATCAAAAAACTGTTCTTGTATTTCTTTGGTCAAAAAGTTCAAGCACAAGATCTTAGCCCACCATCCGTCAGCCATTTTTTTATTTACAAATACAAAATAAACAATTCTACTTGTGCCTCACCAAATAACATGCGAATTCAGAATTTTATGTCATTATAAAACATTTTACGAAACCATAATATATAATATATGTAAACGGACATGGCCAGCGATCAAAGAGACACTTACGTGGGAATTTGCACAGTACTTTCTTGACTTTCTTGTAGCACTTTGAGCATTCAAGGTTAACCTTCAGCACCATTATTGTAACCTTCTGTAAACAATATTACACAGATCATACAAAAGTATTTTACGGCAGGCTAATTAATTAAAGATAAAAGGGAGACATTTAATTAATTTCTGACATGAAAGAATCAGCAAGGTAACTATATATCTGTGTGTGTTTATATATACACTATAAGCTATCATCACGAAAGATCGATCGATGCACAGCACAAACTTAACCAAAAGGGGAATTACAAACCTTCTCTCCCATGGCTGCTCGGATCTGAACCTCAGAAAACTGGACACTGATTATCTGAAGTGTTAGAAGTCTTCCTATAGTACAGCGCTGTATGTAATACAACCGTTTCAACAGTAAAAAGTTGAACAACCGGTAGTTTACGGGTTTTTTATTTAATAAATTTTTAAAAATTATAATTTAATACCAGAAAAATAAAATAAAATTAAATAATTAAGAAAATTGATAAATATTTAATACAAACAATATTTGAGTGAGAAAAATATTTTTAATTTCAATAAAAGTTAAAAAAAGTAAATTAATTATGTCTCAACTTTTTTGGTTAAATGTCAATACATTAGGTGAATGTTCCAAGTTAATTTTACATTTCCAAATTTCAGTTAAACTTTCTCACTAATTGGTTTGCTTATTTTCATTTTCTGATCCATTAGTCTTATGTTTAATATTCCTACTAAAATCGTTAAATACTAGTATTTTGGGTTAAATTCTAATTAAATTTATTTCTAGTTAGATAAGTTTTTAAATTCAGTTAAACTTTCTCCCTATTTGGTTTATGTGTTTCAATTATTTTTCTACTGGTTTTGCATTCGATATTCCAATTAACTTAGTAAGATTCTGTTAACATGTAAATGTTCTTTTTATTGATTTTGATAATAACAAACCTTTTGATAAATGTGTTGGAGTTTTCATAATAACAAATATTTTCTTAAAAGTCAGAATTTTTCTATGAGTGTTTACAAGTTTTTGATAAACTTGAACATCTCTGTAAAAATGTGCATTTCTGCGAATAATCGGTGAACCATTAATATTAACGATTAACCGATAAAATGCAGAGAAGGATTATTGTCTAAGACTTCAACTGATTATTTTATATCTAGCTAAAATCAGTCACTGGATTTAAACGGCTAATCGTTTATGGTAAAGCCTAATCTTTCTAAGGGTTATTTCTTAAGCCTTAACCGTTAAGCATTTTGTTTAATAAGTTTCTGAAAATTACCGGCGAACCGTTAACGGATAAACGGCTAACCGATAATTTCCAGTATGATATTCTTTGCTAATCCTTAACCGTTTAGTGAGAACGGATAGAAGATTTTTGTTGTGCAGGTCTCTGGATTTTAACGGCGAAAGGATAGTGACTAACTGTCAACCGTTTATTTGAAATCCAGCACAACAGTAACTTTGACCAGCGCAAACGATTAACCGTTAATGGTTAACGGCGATCCGTTTGCGGGCAAATAAGGCTATAACGGCTAGTTTTCAGCTCCAACTATAAATAAGTTCATTCAAATCAAATCAAAGGTTGATCACAACACGACCATTGAGCTTATACACGATTATACAATCTTCATAGAGCTTTAAACACATTCTTGCTTCATTTTATTCACACATTTGGGCTTTGATTTGTATTCTTAAAGATTGTGTGAGAAAAGAATAACTTGTAATCTTTTGTTTGAGTGATTGTAAGTGTTGGGATACACTTGGGTTAAGAGATTGGGAATAATCTCTTCTTGTAAAGGTCTATTGACACCTTGAAAGTCAATTGTAAGCATTTGAGGCCTTGGTGGCTAGCTTAGTGAAATCCTCAAGCCCGGTGAGCTTGGGCGTGGGCGTGGTGAGATTGCAGAACCACGTAAAAACCCTTGTGTTTGATTTCTCTTATCCTATCTCTTTATTTTCCTTTGCACGTTCATTTATCTATTTTGAATTTGATTGCTTATTTTTCATTGGATTAAGTTTTTGCTTTCATAATTTTTAAAAATCCAATTCACCCTCCCTCTTGGGTTGCTTAGCTAGTATTTCAGATTCCAATTATATGGGTTAAATATCAATATAACTTTTTTTTGTTTGATTAGTCACAGATTTTGGTTATACTTTTTTATTTATAGGTTCATATGTTTCAACATATTAGTCCACTAGTTTTGTGTTTGATACTAAATTCGCTAAGTACTAATATTTCAAGTTAGATTTTAAGTAACTTTCATTTTTTGTTGGATGAGTTCCTAATTTTCGTTGCACTTTCTCTCTTAATGGTTCACGTGTTTCAACTAATTATTCCTCTAGTTTTACGTTGAATATTTCCATTAACTTTACAAGATTCCAATTATTTAGGTCAAGTACCAAATTTGTTTTTGATAATTTTATTTTGGTTATGTAGGTCTCTGATTTTGGTTATACTTTTTCTCAATTTAGTTTATATGTTTCAACTATTATTCTACTAGTTTTGCGTTTAATACTTTAATTAACTTGGTAAGATTCTAATTATATGGGTTAAATATCAAAATTAATTTTTTTTTCGTTTGATTAGTCATAGATTTTGGTTATGCTTTTTCATTTATAGGTTCATATGTTTCAACTTATTAATCCATTGATTTTGTGTTTGATATTCCTACTAAATTCATTAAGTACCAATATTTTGGGTTAAATTCCAAGTAACTTTCATTTTTCGTTGGATGAGTTCCTAATTTTCGTTGCACTTTCTCTCGTAATAGTTCACGTATTTCAACTAATTATTCCTTTAGTTTTATGTTCAATATTCCCATTAACTTCGTAAGATTCCAATTATTCAAGTTAAGTACCAAATTTGTTTTTGATAATTTTATTTTTAGTTATGCAAGTCTCTAATTTAGGTTATAGTTTCTCGTATGTGGGTTTATATGTTTCAATTATTTTTCCACTGGTTTTGTGTTCAATATTCCAATAAACTTTGAAGATTCCACTTATATAGGTTAAATATCAATATTACTTTTTTTTATTTGATTAGTCACAGATTTTGGTTATGCTTTTTCATTTATAGGTTCATATGTTTCAACTTATTAGTCCACTAGTTTTGCGTTTGATATTTCTACTAAATTCGTTGAGTATCAATATTTTGGGTTAGATTTCAAGTAACTTTCATTTTTTGTTGAATGAGTTCCTAATTTTCGTTGCACTTTCTCTCTGAATGGTTCACGTGTTTCAACTAATTATTCCTCTAGTTTTACGTTGAATATTCCCATTAACTTCGTAAGATACCAATTATTCAAGTTAAGTACCAAATTTGTTTTTGATAATTTTATTTTTTTGGTTATGCAACTCTCTAATTTGGGTTATAGTTTCTCGTATGTGGGTTTTTACATTTCAATTATTTTTTCATTGGTTTTGTGTTCAATATTCTAATTAACTTGGTAAGATTATAGTTATTTGGGTTTAATACTAAAATTATTATTTTTGGTTAGATTACTCCCTAATTTTGGTTAATCTTTTTCATTTATAGGTTTATATACTTCAACTTATTAATCCATTGGTTTTATGTTTAATATTCCTACTAAATTTGTTAAGTGTCAATATTTCAGGTTTGATTTCAATTAACTTTTATTTCCGGTTAGATGAGTTCCTAATTTTCATTGCACTTTCTTTGTTATTAGTTCATGTGTTTTAGCTAATTATTCCTCTAATTTTGTATTGAATATTCCTATTAACTTCATCGGATTACAATTATTCGGGTTAAGTACTAAATTTATTTTTCTAAATTTATTTTTGGTTAAGTAGGTTTCTAATTTTCTTTATACTTTCTCTCATATGAGTTTATATGTTTCAACTATTATTCCACTATTTTAGCATTTAATATTCCAATTAACTTAATAAGATTCCAGTTATTCCTGTTAAATACCAAATTTATGTCATTTACACTTAAGGATAGCGAAATAATAAATAGATTTTATTTTAAAAAATTATATTATAAGTAACAAAATTAAATATCTAAATTATTAGATACAATAACTCATGTTTTATTTAGGTAATTTTTTTATATCATAATAAGAAAATAGTAAAATAAAACTTATATTAAACTTATACTAAAGTTTAATAGAATGATTTAATTGATTAACTATACAAAACTTTTACTGATTTGTATTTTTTAAAATTATTGTGAACTCATTGTAATTATTTTTAGATGTGGGGTGAATTTACAAATATAGCGGAGTGGAAATATCCTACACTTACCAAATACATTAATATTAATAAAATAAATTATATTTGACCCCTTACTATTTAAGCAAATATCGACTTATCATATAATATAGAAAAATCTTTATTACAATCCTTAATTTTTTTCAATATTTTGGGTCAATAATCTAAGTCCATTTTTTTGTTTTTTCATTACTTCATAAGGCCTCTTGAATTTGCTCATATTTATACTTGAGCTTTTAAACTTTATACATATTTATTATCATTTTAACATTTTAATTGATTATTTTTAGTCATCAAATAAATTAATATATTTATTTCAACTTTCTCTTTACTTTTTAAATATTTTCCTTAATTTTTGAAAACTTCGACCATAAATAAAAAATAGCACATAAAGAGTGCATCCAGTTGCTATGTTTCTCATAAAATTAATTTTTTAAAAGTTATGACAGCATAATAAAAATGTTTAAACTTACAAAATTGAAACTTTCTTAATCTATTTTTGTTGAATTATTTTTTTAGTTTTTTTTGGAATCAAGTTAAAATTTCTAGAACTTGAATATATTTATACTTAATTTTTTTATGTTTATAAATGTTATGCCCATTTTATTATTCAATTAATTATATTTATTTATCTTTAAACTAAAATAAATCAAGAATTAATAATTTTTTGAATTCTAATTAAATTTTTACAGCTCTATTTTCTTTTCAAATTAGTTTTATTAATTTCTAATTACTTCAGCAAAAAATTTATATTATTAATTATAAATATTATTAGACTATGCTTGTATTATTACCGCTATTATTATTTATTTTTTACTATATTTATTATTAATACTATCATGCCATGTGAAATTTGTTTTTTTATAATGAGTATTTTTCCATTTTGTTTTTAAGTATGTATATAAATTTCAATTTATAAAATAAGTTCTTCGATTTTCAAGACTTAGCTAAATTAATTTTTAGAAGTTCATTTTGGCCAACATGGTATTATGAATATCTAACTCAATAGTAACAACATTTTATGATATGATTTTGCATGTTTGATTAATTTATGTTTTTCTAATAAGTTCTTTTACTCCTAAATTTGTCGGTATTTATTTGTAAATAAAATTGTAATGTCCTATTAATTTATCCGATACACATAAAAATTCAAATTTTATAAATGTTATGCCCATTTTATCATTCAATTAATTATATTTATTTGTCTTTAAGCTAAAATACATCAAGAACTAAGAGTTTTTTATTCAAATTAAATTTTACCACTCTATTTCTTTTCAAATTAGTTTTCTTAATTTTTAATTACTTCAACCAAAAATTTATGTTATTAATTATAAATATTATTCATATTATTATCACTATTATTATTTACTTTTTACTCTTACTACAATTGTTGTTATTACTATCTTGCCTCATGAAACTTGTTAACAATATTTTTTTTTTCTTTTGATTTAAATGAGTGTCCCTCTTTTTATCTTTATTATTTCATGAGATCTTTTGAACTTGATTGTACCTATACCTGAACTTCTAATCTTTATACATATTTATTCTCATTTTATCATTTTAATTAATAGTATTTACTTATATTTAAAATAAATTTATTGACTTATTTCCATCTTTCTCTTTACTTTTCAAAACTTCATAAATTTATTAGACTTCACAAATTTGATTCAAATTTTAAAATATAAATAATCAGCACTTTCAATTGTTATTATTTATGAATTACAATCACAGAGATTACCATGTTCTTGTTTTTCTCTGAAAAAAATTCTAGTTTGAAAAATAAAATTCTATTTCAAATAAAAAAGTAGAAAATCAGGTTTTAGACCAAGAAAAATATCAATTGTAACTACAGAAAAATGAATCACATTGGTAAAAATACTCAATTAAACTGAATCTTTATTTACAAATGCCTAACTAATAATAGAATCACTAGAGTATAATTGAAAATTTGGACAAAGGAAAATAATATAAAAAATAGGAGTAAAATAATCCACAATCCCTAAGATTAGAGTACCAATATATATATATATATATATATATATTAAAGCTTTAATAAAAAATTTTAATTGGTACGTGGCGTTGTTATACTGCATCGACGTAAATTAATCTGACCAAGAGTTCTCACGCTCGTTTCCAACCAATATACCTTTAAAACTTTTAGTCTTTAAGCAACCCTAAGTAACACAAAGGCTCAGAGATAATAATAGCTCTGGATCCCAGAACTATTATTCTGATTGAATGGGGGGAGAAGAGAAGTACAATCGAAGGGAGAGATCTGGTCTCTATGCTTCGAAGGAACGATCGTTTTATGCAGATCCGATATGCATCATGCTAAATATGCTTTAGAAGAAAATACAAGAATTTAAACATACATTGAACTTTAAAATTTATTACAGGCTTTAAATAAATACAACTGAAAGCTTACATGTATCCTTGGCTTTAATCCAAATACTTTAAAAAGAAAAGAGATTACAGTTGAAGATTAGAAATATGAAGATAGGAAAATTTCATTGATATCTTCGATTTCTGATCTTGAGAGAAATAGAGGAGAAGAGAGTTGGGTAATCTCTGGATGCCTTCAAATGAGCTCTGAGCTTTCTTTAAATAGGCTGAGTGACGTTGTGGAGTCACATGGGAGCCTTGGAGTTGGTGGAGAGTGGGCCCCTATGTCGGGCAACTTTTGTCTTTTGCTTTAGGTGAAAAGAACAGTAATATGCTTTTACTGTGCTTTTGTCTTGTCACTTTATGCTTTTACAATGCTTTTACATATTTCGTGAAAGGAATAGTGGAAATACAACAAAATAAAGAAAATTACAAGGAAACATAATAATTACAACAAAGAAAAATACAATAATTAAAGGGATAAAAATACAGTAATTACATTGATTTCTTTAGAGATATGGGGGGAAAAATTCCGAAGCAATCATCTTCATTATCGTCCCCGAGAGATATAAATGGCTCTTCACTACCATGATCGGATGAGCTGGCAATTGATGGCTCAGATCGAGATGCGAGGAGCTGCTCCATGACTTTAAAATATTTTTCCTCAGTCTTGGCACTTGCTAAAAGAGATTGGGCCTTGGATTTCTGCGAAAGAAAAGTTCCTTGGGCTTTAACGTCTTTGATGCTGGAGGTCAGGAGATGTTTTGAGGATAGCCATTTCTGGACTATGTCTTCAGTCAATTTTGACTTTTCATCAAATTTAGATCACCATTTGACTTTAAAGGTTCTTTGTAAAATGATTTGTGAATCTTGGGTATAATATCTGAAGTTCCACATCCATACCCATGGAAGGAAGAAATTTGTACAGAAACAGAGAAAAGGAGGAGAACGTTTCTCAGATTCTGTAGGGGTATAATGGGCTTTGAAAAGATTTAAACAGTAAATGGCATTGGGAGTGAGAATATCCGGGCTTGGCCCAAAATAGTTCCACCACTGTTGAAACCAATTTGGAAGGTTTTGGACGGTTATTTTCGAATTGAAGAAAAATAACCATGAATGAGTCTTTTTTGGGTTTTGTATGAAGAAAGTGTTAAACCAGGCCTGTTGGTAGTCCCAATAGGAGAAGGACAGGCAATGGTTCAAGCGGTTTTGAAAATTTAGAGGGAAGACTTTAGGTTTGTGGAGTAGATCACCCCACTGTTTTGGGCTCAAAACTTTTAAGATGGTTGCCGTTGAATAGGCAGGCTCAGAATGAGCTTCACTAAGATAAAAATGCTTGAATTTCACAGATTCTGTGAATTCCAAGATGCTTTGATAATAAGGCTGGGGTTTTGTTAAATCCCATGGTTTGAAAAACCAGCCTTTGGGAAAAATCTTTAAAATTGCTTGAAATGGATTAGTATGGTAAAACCCATCTTCCATAGATAAAATGTTTTGAAAATAGGTTTTATCAAACCATTCCGAAGTTTTCTTTGGAAGCTTTGTTTGTGATAAAACAATTTGGGAAGATGAACTTTCACCAGAGAGAATCACATTTTGAGAAGATGCTTTAGAAATCTCTTTAGAAATAGAACTATCTTCTTTTGGAGAAATTTGGCTTTGAGAAACATTTTGTAAGGCCAGCATAAGCTCAGGAGATTTAGAGATGGATTGTATCCATTTATTTACCTGTTCCTGGGAGGCCAGAGCTTTAGACTGGGCTTCTTCATCTTCAATCATGTCAATCCAAGATTTAATAGGCATGGCTGAAGAAAGTAATTTTTCTTTAGGAGGAGATGAGGCTTTAGAGGGTGTCTGGGACACAGGGTCTTTGAGGATCCCCTTCCCTTTGTCTTTCTTTTTGGGTGGCATTATCTGTTTTGAAGAAATTCCCTGGTTAGAAAATCAGGGAGAGAATTTGTATCTCCTTTAATAAACTCAATATCAAAATAAAAAATACTTAAAATGGCTTGCCATCGTGCAAAAATCTGTTTTGATGCAATGTTTTGAACATCTTTTTCCAAAACATGTTTTGCAGCTTTGCAATCAATTCTAAGTAAAAATTTTTGATTTAATAAATCGCTTTGAAACTTTGAAATGCATAGAACGAGGGATAAAATTTCTTTTTTGATAGTGGATTAATTTTTTTGACAGTGGAATAATTTTTTTGACATTCATTCCAATGTGCAGAAACATATTGTACTACTTGTTCTTTATTATTATCAATCTGCTTTAATATCCCACCGTATCCTAAATCTGAAGCATCAGTTTCAATGATTTTAGGTAATGCAGGATTTGCAAGAAATAAACAAGGGATGTCTTTAACAATATTTTTGTATTTGTTTAACAATTTTAGTATGTTCTTCTGACCATGCAACAGGGTTTTTCTTTAACCTATCATGCAATGGCTTTGCTATCCTAATGACGTTAGGACAGAAATCAAGAACATAATTTAAACTTCCCAAAAATCTTTGCAATTGGGTTTTATCAAGGATTTTATCAGGAAACTTGTCAGTAAAGGCAAGGGATCTTTCAATAGGAACGATAGTTCCCTTTGAAATATAATGACCAAGAAACTTGACTTTTGTTTAAAATAGAGAAACTTTAGAACTAGAAATGGCTAAACCAGCTTTCCTAGTTGCAAAGTAAAAAGTCTTTAAATGTTTGAAATGTTGATCTATTGATTGGGAAAAAATCAATATATCGTCAATATAAACAATGCAGAATTCAGAAAAAGGATTATAAATATCATTCATAATCCTTTGAAATTCTGAAGGTGCATTCTTTAAACCAAAAGGCATTACTGTCCATTCGTATTGGCCAAATGGAACAGTGAAAGCAGTTTTATAACGGTCTTTAGGATGGATTTGAATTTGCCAAAATCCCGACTTCATATCAAATTTTGAAAATATGAAAGCAGAATGAAGTTTTTTGAGTAAATCTTTTTTATTAGGTATATGATACCTAATCCATTTCAGAGCTTTATTAAGAGGTTTGTAATTTATCACCAATCTAGGTGTTCCTCTTTCTATCTCAGAATTTTTTTTGACATAGAAAGCGGCGCAAGACCATGGAGACCTAGATTTGACAATAAGTCCTTTGGACTCCAAATCTTTGATTTCTTCTTTACAATGTTGTTCTAAATCCATATTCATTTGAATAGGACGAGCTTTAGTGGGTATTTGTCTTTAATTGAAAGAATTTTCATATGGCAAATCTACCAAGTGTTGTTTTCTTTTCCAGAAAGCAGTTGGTAAATCAGCACATATTTCTTTTTCAATTAGAGTTTTGAAATCAGAAATCTTTTTTTGTACGAAATCATTTTTTAATTGGCTCTCTATTCTTTGTAAACTCAATTCTTTTTGTAGATAGACTAAATTTATTTGTTTTGATTTGAGCAAAATATTTATTTGGTTCTGATAAATAGAACAGGCTTTGATAACGTTTAGGTTTCTAGTTTTGGGTTTTCCTATAAAGGGGAAAATCAATCTTTCTGTTTTTGCTTTAAAAGATATACTGTCATAATTAACAGTATAGGGAGTAATAAGGTTTATGAAAGGAGTTCCTAATATGACAATATGATGGATATCATTTGTTAAGAGAAAGGAAGTCATGAATTCAAAACCATTATTATGCACGGATGCATCAACTTTGGATTTGATTTTTAATTTTGTATGGTTGGCGCCAGAAAGCCTTTCATGGGTTTTTTTTATGGAATTTCTTTGGAATAATATATTCTTTAATGCAATTTAAATCAGCACCAGTGTCAAATAAGGTAATGGTGTCAATTTCAAATTCTTTGGAGAAAATTAAAGTAATTTTGATCAAATATTTTCTTGTGGTGATTTGTTTTAAAACAAAAAGAAAATCATTGGGTATTGATTCAATGTTTTTAAGTTGTTGATCATTATCCTGTAATTGCTTTTGTAATAAAAGCTGGATAGCTTCTGAGTCATTTTTCTGTTTTTCTTTTAAGTCTTTAATCTCAAGTTTAATTTCTTTAATCTCTTTTTGAAGATCTTGAATATTCGGAGTTGTTTTCTTTATTTTCTTTTTATCCAAGATTTCTGTGAGATCATAAGTGTTCTTTTTAATGGTTAGGGCTTCAGAAGTTTCTGGTTTTTCCAGAGTCTTTAGAAGTTTATCGAGATATTCTCTTTGTAAGGTAGGATCTGAAGTGTGTTTAACAAGTTCAAGAAAGTTTCTTGTTCTTTTGTTAAAACATTGATTTTCTTTAAGTATGATTCAGAATTAGAATCACTACTGCTTGAAATAGGAGTTTCAGAATCATTTAACTCATCAATTTGTAAAGAATCACTGTCTCCCGATAAAGAGAGATTTGTATCTGAGTCAGAAGACTCAATGAGCAAAGGAGAGACCTCAGAAAGGATTTTTTCATCGAGACCAAGCTCATTAAGTTTTTGGTTTATTCTGCAATACCCTGCAGTATGACCCTTTTGTCCACATTTGTAACAAATGGCTTCTTTAGGATTGAAAGGAGTTTTTGGTTTGGCTTTATAATCTCTTCTTTTAGAGAATTTGGGTTTTTTATAAGGCCTCGAAGGTTTCTTGTAAAAATATTCTCTAAAATCAGATTTGGACTTTTTATGAGTTCTGGACTTGTAATGTTTTTTGTAAGGTCTTGAAGAGCACTTACCATTACAATCTTTAGAAGTGGAGGTTTTAAATGGATCATAATTGAAGTGTTTACAGAAACTGCCTAATTCTTGCTTAGATTTTCTAAGCTCCCATTTTAGACGCTTCTGTAATTTTAGGTCTTGACAAATCTTTAAACCTTCTTTATTGACAAAGCTGACAAGTTCACCATAGGTGAGTTCGTCATAAGGAATGCGATTGTCATAAAGAGATTTAATGGAATTTTTCACCTTTTCTCCTAAGAGGGTAGGTAAACCGGCAAGGAATTTTTCTTTCCAAGTGATGTGGTTTGCATCATCTCTTAGGAAGAGTCTAGTAAAGAAAGAGGTTTTATAGCTTTGAAATTCACTAAGTTTCCTACATCTCAAGTTATGTAATAACTCAGCATTTTTGTCTCTAAGGTGAAAATGATCACCTATGAAATGAAGGGATATGGTTATAATCAGGGTAGTGACTGCATCCTGAATTGGGCTATTAAACTCATCAAGGACAGGTGTTCCATCCTTGTCCTTTTGAATTGAATTTAAAATTTCTAGTTGTTGTTGTTTAGTGAGAAGATGATCCCACCAATCTTTTAGTTGACCAGTGAACCCAGCAATGAGGATTTCTGCAATAGCCTTGTCAGAAGTTCCTGATTGGGTTTCATAGGCATTAGCTGCCATGGTCATCTGTTGCAACAATCCTAGAATGTTATATTCAGACATTCCATCTATATTCCACTCATAGACAGAGGATGCATTAAACCGAGATTGATTTAACGCACTTGGTCTATTATCTATAGCCAGATCTGGTGGACTATGGACAGTTGGGAGTGCTAATTCTCAATGGACTTTATTAACTTTAGGAATAGGTTCTTCTTCAAAGGCTTCTATATCTGAAGAGGCTATAGAAGATTGATCTTGCTCTAGTACTCCAATCTTGCTAGATTGAGCACTGTCAGGAGCAATTTGGACTTTAGAAGTAGAAGCAGAAGAGGATGCCTCTATTCGATCAAGTTGTTCTTTAATGGCTTTAGATTAATCTGATTTAGAATCTTGAACAAGCTTTTGACTATGTTTCGTAACCTGAAAAGGTTTGAAAATAGGTTCTTTAAACTTTTTCAAAGAATCAGACTTTGATGAAATATGAGAAGGAATTTGAACGGTTGACTTCTGAAATTGACTTTCCATCCTAGTCAACATTTTTCCTATTGCAATTAGATTAGCATTATAGAAATTATTTTGTTGAATGATGCTATCTAAATTTTTCTCTAGATCATTTGGTTTTTTGATTTTATAGGGAGAAGCTTTGATCTGGACAGGTGGTTCACCATGGTTAATGGTGACACTCCTGAGAGGAGGATGCTCAGATTCAATGGTTCTATCATTGTCTGATAGATTCCATTCAATGATCTTTTTATGCATTGTGATTGGGTTTGATTCTTTAAAAGGATAGGAAATGTTATTTTCCGATGCATAAATCTCAAACCAATCAAAAAACAATATATGGACTTTATGCAAATTTTCAAATTCATAATAAAGCTCTTGAATTTCTTTTCTTTGGTTTAGGATGTGTTTAAAAAACCAAAGTCTTTTTTCTTTATTTTTGTCAGAATAAAAATCTTTATGCAAAAGAGTTTTATTTAGCTCAAAATCTTTTTCAAGGGATTTATTACATTTTCTGTGATAGCAGAAAATGTAAGAGAAGTTGGAGGAGAAGGTTCATTCTCTTCCGGTCTTTGTTCTT
Source organism: Citropsis articulata (assembly GCA_030449925.1). Classification (NCBI taxonomy): domain Eukaryota; kingdom Viridiplantae; phylum Streptophyta; class Magnoliopsida; order Sapindales; family Rutaceae; genus Citropsis; species Citropsis articulata. The sequence goes on along the minus strand of JASUUH010000122.1, from coordinate 229,225 downwards.
GTTGACTACTAGTATAGATTGGGTGAGGAACACTAGTAGTATAATCAACAGAGCGTATAGAAGAACTAGGTATATCTGAGGTAGAAAACCTAAGTTGGCTTTGAAAAGGCAAATTTATAACTGAAGGGACTTTTGAAAATTTTCTTTCCAATACAGGAATACTGGAAATTGAATCTTTATCAGAAGATGCCGGGAATCTGGATGACATAGATCTTTTGAATGATAATTTGACTTTACCATCAGAATACTGAGTCATGTTGTGCAACTCTGTATTGGGCTCAAATTGTTTTGGAATCACTAGTTCAGTGGCTCCTTCAAGAATCCATTCTTCTGGAAAATTAATATCTTTCCATTGGATGGGTTTAGGTATGACAGTGTTTGCTTTGGACAAATCAGTCTGCAAGAGAAGAGTTTTATTTCTTTTTGACTGGAATTTGTGCTGCGTGTTAAACGCTGAAATCATGGCTTTGTATGATATTTTGAAAATTAATGCAATTGGAACAGATCCTTCCAACATATGATAGTTATGTGTTTTGATCTGTAAAATCATGCTTTTCAAAACAATTTTATCTTTTAAAAAAATTGTTATGTTATGATAACAATCAAATGAAATTGGTCCTTTACAGAGACTAGATTCAATACTACTGAGTAAGGAATCATCAAAGGAGATAAATCTCCCATCTCTGAGGACTGGGAGAATGGAAGTATTTAATCCTTCTTTAGTTAATGACTTTATACCGACTTGGATCAAGCCGATATGAACATAATTAAAATTCTTTTCTTTTAATTTCTTTAAAGAATGTTTAGAAAATAAGTGAATTGTCTCAAATGGCTTTGAAAGTGTAATGTCTCTTTCTTCTGTCTTTATAACGCAATCAGTCTTTATAAAATCAAATTTGTTCATTTTATAAATCTTGTTTTTAGAAATCTTTGGTAAATCCCAATTGTCAATTGCTTTATTAAAATCTTCAATAATGAATTCTAATGAATTCTTCTGAATTCACCACGTTCTTTGAAACACTAGTCTTCTCGGAAGAAGAGCTAGAGAAAGATGATGCTCTACAGAGCAAAAACTCCATGAATGCAAAATTTTAAAAGACTTCAAAATTTTCTAAATAAGCGAATCACACCCTAGGCTAAGAATTGGTCTAACTGCCCTGGACAATTTCAACACGGGACTTACACCCAAATGCTACCTAGGCACCCGAAGGTAACCCATCACTAATTTTGTCAACTTTTAATCTTGTTCAAATTTTAACAAACACAAATTCATTAAACTGTAAAACACTACTTCCCCTTGGCTCTGATACCAAATGGATTCTTGAAGGAGCCACTGAACCAGTGATTCCAAAATAATTTGATCCCAATACAGAGTTGCACAATGTGACTCAATATTCTGATGGTAAAATCAAATTATCATTCAAAAGATCTATGTCATCCAGATTCCCGCATCTTCTGATAAAGATTCAATTTCCAGTATTCCTGTATTGGAAAGAAAATTTTCAAAAGTCCCTTCGGTTATAAATTTGCCTTTTCAAAGCCAACCTAGGTTTTCTACCTCAGATATACCTAGTTCTTCTATACGCTCTGTTGATTATACTACTAGTGTTCCTCACCCAATCTATACTAGTAGTCAACAAGAACAAAGACCGGAAGAGAAGGAACCTTCTCCTCCAACTTCTCCTACATTTTCTACTGTCACAGAAAATGTAATAAATGCCCTTGAAAAAGATTTTGAGCTAGATAACTCTTTTGCATAAAGATTTTTATTCTGACAAAAATAAAGAAAAAAGACTTTGGTTTTTTAAACACTTCATAAACCAAAGAAAAGAAATTCAAGAGCTTTATTATTAATTTGTAAATTTGCATAAAATCCATATATTGTTTTTTGATTGGTTTGAGATTTATGCATCGGAAAATAACATTTCCTATCCTTTTAAAGAATCAAACCTAATCACAATGCGTAAAAAGATCACTGAATGGAATATATCAGACACTGATAGAACCATTGAATCTGAGCATCCTCCTCTCAGGAGTGTCACCATTAACCATGGTGAACCACCTGTCCAGATCAAAGCTTCTCCTTATAAAATCCAAAAACCAAATGATCTAGAGAAAAATTTAGATAGCACCATTCAACAGAATAATTTCTGTAATGCTAATCTAAATACAATAGGAAAACAGTTGACTAGGATGGAAAGTCAATATCAGAAGTCAACCGTTCAAATTCCTTCTCCTATTTCATCAAAGTCTGATTCTTTGAAAAGGTTTAAAGAACCTATTTTCAAACCTTTTCAGGTTTCGAAACATAGTCAGAAGCTTGTTCAAGATTCTAAATCAGATTTTGCTAAAGCCATTAAAGAACAACTTGATCGAATAGAAGCATCCTCTTCTGCTTCTATTTCTAAAGTCCAAATTGCTCCTGACAGTGCTCAATCTAGCAAGATTGGAGTACTAGAGCAAGATCAATCTTCTATAGCCTCTTCAGATATAGAAGCCTTTGAAGAAGAACCTATTCCTAATGTTAATAAAGTCCATTGGAAATTAACACTCCCAACTGTCCATAGTCCACCAGATCTGGCTATAGATAATAGACCAAGTGCGTTAAATCAATCTCGGTTTAATGCATCCTCTGTCTATGAGTGGAATATAGATGGAATGTCTGAATATAACATTCTAGGATTGTTGCAACAGATGACCATGGCAGCTAATGCCTATAAAACCCAATCAGGAACTTCTGACAAGGCTATTGCAGAAATCCTCATTGTTGGGTTCACTGGTCAACTAAAAGGTTGGTGGGATCATCTTCTCATGAAACAACAACAACTAGAAATTTTAAATTCAATTCAAAAGGACGAGGATGGAACACCTGTCCTTGATGAGTATAATAGCCCAATTCAGGATGCAGTCACTACCCTGATTATAACCATATCCCTTTATTTCATAGGTGGTCCTTCTCACCTTAGAGACAAAAATGCTGAGTTACTACATAACTTGAGATGTAGGAAACTTAGTGAATTTCAAAGCTATAAAACCTCTTTCTTTACTAGACTCTTCCTAAGAGATGATGCAAACCACATCACTTGGAAAGAAAAATTCCTTGCTGGTTTACCTACCCTCTTAGGAGAAAAGGTGAAAAATTCCATTAAATCTCTTTATGACAATCGCATTCCTTATGACGAACTTGGTGAACTTGTCAGCTTTGTCAATAAAGAAGGTTTAAAGATTTGTCAAGACCTGAATTTACAGAAGCGTCTAAAATGGGAGCTTAGAAAATCTAAGCAAGAATTAGGCAGTTTCTGTAAACAATTCAATTATGATCCGTTTAGAACCTCCACTTCTAAAGATTGTAATGGTAAGTGCTCTTCGAGACCTTACAAAGAACATTACAAGTCCAGAACTCATAAAAAGTCCAAATCTGATTTTAGAGAACATTTTTATAAGAAACCTTCGAGGCCTTATAAAAAACCCAAATTCTCTAAAAGAAGAGATTATAAAGCCAAACCAAAAACTCCTTTCAATCCTAAAGAAGCCATTTGTTACAAATGTGGACAAAAGGGTCATACTGCAGGGTATTGCAGAATAAACCAAAACCTTCATGAGCTTGGTCTCAATGAAAAAATCCTTTCTGAAGTCTCTCCTTTGCTCATTGAGTCTTCTGACTCAGATACAAATCTCTCTTTATCGGGAGACAATGATTCTTTACAAATTGATGAGTTAAATGATTCTGAAACTCCTATTTCAAGCAGTAGTGATTCTAATTCTGAACCATACTTAAAGAAAATCAATGTTTTAACAAAAGAACAAGAAACTTTCTTGAACTTGTTAAACACATTTCAGATCCTACCTTACAAAGAGAATATCTTGATAAACTTCTGAAGACTCTGGAAAAACCAGAAACTTCTGAAGCCCTAACCATTAAAAGGAACACTTATGATCTCACAGAAATCTTGGATAAAAAGAAAATAAAGAAAACAACTCCGAATATTCAAGATCTTCAAAAAGAGATTAAAGAAATTAAACTTGAGATTAAAGACTTAAAAGAAAAACAGAAAAATGACTCAGAAACTATCCAGCTTTTATTACAAAAGCAATTACAGGATAATTCTGATAAAGAATCAAATTTTGATAATGATCAACAACTTAAAAACATTGAATCAATACCCAATGATTTTCTTTTTGTTTTAAAACAAATCACCACAAGAAAATATTTGATCAAAATTACTTTAATTTTCTCCAAAGAATTTGAAATTGACACCATTGCCTTATTTGACACTGGTGCTGATTTAAATTGCATTAAAAAAGATATTGTTCCAAAGAAATTCCATAAAAAAACCCATGAAAGGCTTTCTGCCGCCAACCATACAAAATTAAAAATCAAATCCAAAGTTGATGCATCCGTGCATAATAATGTCTTTGAATTCAGGACTTCCTTTCTCTTAACAAATGATATCCATCATATTATCATATTAGGAACTCCTTTCATAAACCTTATTACTCCCTATACTGTTAATTATGACAGTATATATTTTAAAGCAAAAACAGAAAGATTGATTTTCCCCTTTATAGAAAAACCCAAAACTAGAAACCTAAACTTTATCAAAGCCTGTTCTGTTTATCAAAACCAAATAAATATTTTGCTCAAATCAAAACAAATAAATTTAGTCTATCTACAAAAAGAATTGAGTTTACAAAGAATAGAGAGCCAATTAAAAAATGATTTCGTACAAAAAAAGATTTCTGATTTCAAAACTCTAATTGAAAAAGAAATATGTGCTGATTTACCAACTGCTTTCTGGAAAAGAAAACAACACTTGGTAGATTTGCCATATGAAAATTCTTTCGATGAAAGACAAATACCCACTAAAGCTCGTCCTATTCAAATGAATATGGATTTAGAACAACATTGTAAAGAAGAAATCAAAGATTTGGAGTCCAAAGGACTTATTGTCAAATCTAGGTCTCCATGGTCTTGCGCCGCTTTCTATGTCAACAAAAATTCTGAGATAGAAAGAGGAACACCTAGATTGGTGATAAATTACAAACCTCTTAATAAAGCTCTGAAATGGATTAGGTATCATATACCTAATAAAAAAGATTTACTCAAAAAACTTCATTCTGCTTTCATATTTTCAAAATTTGATATGAAGTCGGGATTTTGGCAAATTCAAATCCATCCTAAAGACCGTTATAAAACTGCTTTCACTGTTCCATTTGGCCAATACGAATGGACAGTAATGCCTTTTGGTTTAAAGAATGCACCTTCAGAATTTCAAAGAATTATGAATGATATTTATAATCCTTTTTCTGAATTCTACATTGTTTATATTGATGATGTATTGATTTTTTCCCAATCAATAGATCAACATTTCAAACATTTAAAGACTTTTTACTTTGCAACTAGGAAAGCTGGTTTAGCAATTTCTAGTTCTAAAGTTTCTCTATTTCAAACTAAAGTCAGGTTTCTTGTTTATTATATTTCAAAGGGAACTATCGTTCCTATTGAAAGATCCCTTGCCTTTACTGACAAGTTTCCTGATAAAATCCTTGATAAAACCCAATTGCAAAGATTTTTGAGAAGTTTAAATTATGTTCTTGATTTCTGTCCTAACGTCATTAGGATAGCAAAGCCATTGCATGATAGGTTAAAGAAAAACCTTGTTGCATGGTCAGAAGAACATACTAAAATTGTTAAACAAATAAAAAAATATTGTTAAAGACATCCCTTGTTTATTTCTTGCAAATCCTGCATTACCTAAAATCATTGAAACTGATGCTTCAGATTTAGGATACGGTGGGATATTAAAGCAGATTGATAATAATAAAGAACAAGTAATACAATATGTTTCTGCACATTGGAATGAATGTCAAAACAATTATTCTACTATCAAAAAAGAAATTTTATCCATCGTTCTATGCATTTCAAAGTTTCAAAGCGATTTATTAAATCAAAATTTTTTACTTAGAATTGATTGCAAAGCTGCAAAACATGTTTTGGAAAAAGATGTTCAAAACATTGCATCAAAACATATTTTTGCACGATGGCAAGCCATTTTAAGTATTTTTTATTTTGATATTGAGTTTATTAAAGGAGATACAAATTCTCTCCCTGATTTTCTAATCAGGGAATTTCTTCAAAACAGATAATGCCACCCAAAAAGAAAGACAAAGGGAAGGGGATCCTCAAATACCCTGTGTCCCAGACACCCTCTAAAGCCTCATCTCCTCCTAAAGAAAAATTACTTTCTTCAGCCATGCCTATTAAATCTTGAATTGACATGATTGAAGATGAAGAAGCCCAGTCTAAAGCCTTGACCTCCCAGGAACAGGTAAATAAATGGATACAATCTATCTCTAAATCTCCTGAGCTTATGCTCGCCTTACAAAATGTTTCTCAAAGCCAAATTTCTCCAAATGAAGATAGTTCTATTTCTAAAGAGATTTGTAAAACATCTTCTCAAAATGTGATTCTCTCTGGTGAAAGTTCATCTTCCCAGATTGTTTTATCACAAACAAAGCTTCCAAAGAAAACTTCGGAATGGTTTGATAAAACCTATTTTCAAAACATTTTATATATGGAAGATGGGTTTTACCATACTGATCCATTTCAAGCAATTTTAAAGATTTTTCCCAAAGGCTGGTTTTTCAAACCATGGGATTTAACAAAAACCCAGCCTTATTATCAAAGCATCTTGGAATTCACAGAATCTGTGAAATTCAAGCATTTTTATCTTAGTGAAGCTCATTCTGAGCCTGCCTATTCAACGGCAACCATCTTAAAAGTTTTGAGCCCAAAATAGTGGGGTGATCTACTCCACAAACCTAAAGCCTTCCCTCTAAATTTTCAAAACCGCTTGAACCATTGCCTGTCCTTCTCCTATTGGGACTACCAACAGGCCTGGTTTAACACTTTCTTCATACAAAACCCTAAAAAGACTCATTCATGGTTATTTTTCTTCAATTCGAAAATAACCGTCCAAAGCCTTCCAAAATGGTTTCAACAGTGGTGGAACTATTTTGGGCAGAGCCCAGATATTCTCACTCCCAATGCCATTTACTGTTTAAATCTTTTCAAAGCCCATTATACCCCTACAGAATCTGAGAAACGTTTTCCTCGTTGTCTCTGTTTCTATACAAATTTCTTCCTTCTATGGGTATGGATGTGGAACTTCAGATATCATACCCAAGATTCACAAATCATTTTACAAAGAACCTTTAAAGTCAAATGGTGGTCTAAATTTGATGAAAAGTCAAAATTGACTGAAGACATAGTCCAGAAATGGCTATCCTCAAAACATCTCTTGACCCCCAGCATCAAAGACGTTAAAGCCCAAGGAACTTTTCTTTCTCAGAAATCCAAGGCCCAATCTCTTTCAGCAAGTGCCAAGACTGAGGAAGAATATTTTAAAGTCATGGAGCAGCTCCTCGCATCTCGATCTGAGCCATCAATTGCCAGCTCATCCGATCATGGTAGTGAAGAGCCATTTATATCTCTCGGAGACGATAATGAAGATGATTGCTTCGGAATTTTTCCCCCCATATCTCTAAAGAAATTAATGTAATTACTGTATTTTTATCCCTTTAATTATTGTATTTTTTTGTTGTAATTATTATGTTTCCTTGTAATTTTCTTTATTTTGTTGTATTTGCACTATTCCTTTCACGAAATATGTAAAAGCATTGTAAAAGCATAAAGTGACAAGACAAAAGCACAGTAAAAGCAGATTACTGTTCTTTTCACCTAAAGCAAAAGACAAAAGTTGCCCGACATAGGGGCCCACTCTCCACCAACTCCAAGGCTCCCATGTGACTCCACAACGTCACTCAGCCTATTTAAAGAAAGCTCAGAGCTCATTTGAAGGCATCCGGAGATTACCCAACTCTCTTATCCTCTAATTCTCTCAAGATCAGAAATCGAAGATATCAAGGAAATTTTCCTATCTTCATATTTCTAATCTTCAACTGTAATCTCTTTTCTTTTTAAAGCATTTGGATTAAAGCTAAGGATACATGTAAGCTTTCAATTGTATTTATTTAAAGCCTGTAATAAATTTTAAAGTTCAATGTATGTTTAAATTCTTGTATTTTCTTCTAAAGCATATTTCGCAGACTGATCTGTATCAGATCTGCCATAAAAACCTGATACGTTCCTTCGAAGCATAGAGACCAGATCTCTCCCTTCGATTGTACTTCTCTTCTCCCCCCATTCAATCAGAATAGTAGTTCTGGGATCCAGAGCTATTATTATCTCTGAGCCTTTGTGTTGCTTAGGGTTGCTTAAAGATTAAAATTTTTAAAGGTATATCGGCTGGAAACCAGAACGTGCGGGCTACTGGTCCAAAGGCAGATTAATTTCTGCATCGATCTGGTATAACAACGCCACGTACCAATTAAAATTGTTTATTAAAGCTTTAATATTGAATTAATTTGAACACTCACACACTTTCCACGATCCCAGTCCTTATTGGATTATGTATATATATATATATATATTGAAATTACAAGTAACAAGAGTACAATCTCTATTTTTCTGCATTTACATTCTTGCTTCATGTCATATTTTCATTTACTCCTGCAACGGACAACGCAGTAGCAAGCAAATCAAAATCCTCCAAATGAAAAACTAAAGATAGAAACTCAAGAAATAAAAGGAAAAAGAATAAAAAATTGGAGAGGCAAGAGCAAAGCGACTAAACAGATGGCTTGATCAATTCTAAACATTCATATCATTTGTGGAACCAAACAAAATGTTTGTGCTTAACAAATCAAAAATATTAAGAAACCAAAAAACAAAGTCATCACACAACTAATGCAAATAAACAACACCATATCTCAATCCATATAAACCAACACATGTGCACAAGAGTACAATCCAAACGAATATTGAATAAATCCATCCGTCGTTTAATCAAAGTTACAAATCCAAAAATACAATTTCAAGCTAAAATGAAAAAACCTATCATTCTAGTGGTATTGAAATATACGAAAATAATAAATCATACCTTATAACATTGTAATCAGCACTCACAACTAGGAAAATCAACAAGAAAATTATCTAACCATTTCATGTCATTTTTATGCTTAACCCAAAAGAAAAACATAGTTGAACAAATGGAAATATTAATTGAGTTCATAATTGAAAAAATTAAAAGGCAAAATAATGAAAAACTGGAGAGATAACCGAATGATTGAACAAGGAAGTTGAACGCAGAACACTCACACCGTTTGAGGAAGCAAACAAAATGTTCATACTTAACAATTTAAGAAATATCAAGTAAAATACAAAGTCGTCAAAGCTAATCCAAATAATCACTAGACCTCAATCCATACAAACCAACAAGTACTCAGCAAAGTCTGAGAGTGTGGCCATAAAAAGCAATTGACAAGAATAATAACCTACAAAATAGAGATAATCTTAAAGTGTCTTATCTACAAAATTAAAAAAGAAGCTTTGCATTCATAAAAAAGAAAAAAAAACTTCTAATTTCCTTCCATATGCTATATGTATATCAACAATGCTTACAAAGATCATAATTAATCAAATCCATGAAACACTTTCACTGTTTTAACATGCAAGCCGCAATATCTTAAGTCTTTGTAATGAGAAAATTTACAAGCACTCGGTTGAATCAAATAATTGGATCTAATATATAATACATTCAAAGTATAAATGCTAACTCCCATACTAATTTCAACATAATGACCTTTGCTGCATGCTTGCACACATTAAAATCATGACTATTACCATGTCCTCAATTTTGCGTCATGCAAACAAATTTCATCATAAAACAAAGTACAGTGCTTATAAAACAAAAGAAAAGGCATTAGAGGCTGCTGGGAATGAGGACTAAGGGCTAATGGGGTTGTACCCAAAATCAAAATCAGTGCACTGAAACCAATAATGACAGAACTCATGCTATGAATTGTTTTAAATCATGTTTATACAACTAATAAAGGGTTAGTATATTAGAGGGATTGATACCTGGCATGTACTTCAGCAAACCAAGACCTCTGAAAATAAAAAAGAAAAGTTTTGTTCAACATTCCAAAAACACGCAAGAAAATAGAGCGTCTTCTTAGGTCATTTTCAAAAAACTATTCGTTGTAACCTATGCAAAATTCTACTTAGCACAATCGTAAGGACCAATCCTAAGATTAAGATAAATGCCTGCTTGCTGCATCAACTTGATAAACTTTAGCAGATCATAATACCCCTCCAAATAATACTAAAACCAATTAAAATAAAAACAAAAAAATAGCAACACATATATTGCAGAACTTATTTAAAATATTACCTTAGATTTGAGACCACAAGCAAACTGGGCCTCCTGATAAAAACAAATTACACGCCATGAATAAAATTATTACAAGTCCACCATAGAAATTGTCAGGATTACAGCAATTAGAAACCTCTCGTAACTTCATTTATCTTCACCAATGAAGATAGGTCAACATTTAACATTCTTTCACAACCAAGTACACCAAGTCTTACACATAAAGGCTTAAGGTTACAAAGCATAGTTACTTAAGACTCTTAGATTTATCGTGAGGCAACTTAGACAATTCCATTACCACACAAAGGTCTGCGTCTATTTCTTATAAACATGGCAAGAATCACATCCAAGGTCAAGCAAATTCAACAAGAAGCCCATACAGCATATACCCAGCACATACCCAACTCATTAGCCAATTTGAGGCACAAAACAATAGAATATTATCATAAAACCACACACAATATTACTGGACTCAAATATAAGAATAATAGAAATATAATTGTCCAATTAGATCATTACCCCAAATCACGAATACTAGCGAAACTACATTAATTCATGCCACTGGCAGCAACACATTATTTAATAAAATCATTCAAACATAAAAAATCAGCTACATGCGAATCTAGAATTTAAAAAGAAATATACAATACTTTTTTGGAGAGAAGAAATCTCTTTCCACTTATATTGAAGATAATTCAATAAAATGACAAGCCCCAATTCACAGCTCATCAAAACAAATCCAATTACTTTCATTTACTTTATGCTCGATAATGTAACCTTTTTTTTTCAATTTCTGATTTTTTTTCTCTTTGTGAAAAACAGAATCTCAAGTAACTCTATCTATTCAAAAGCAAAAAAATGACAAGCCCTAGCAATTATCATTCAACTATCAATCCCTAGAAATTATCACAATATTTCAAGTAATATTCATAAACCAGACCGAAACTTCAAGCATATTTAATGACATGATAAGATTTTAATCATATATTCCATTAGAGAGAGAGAGCTCACAGAAATTATTGGAAGACATAAGAGAGAGATACAGCAAGAGAGATGATTCACGACAGTGAAAAATTCAAGCTATGGGTGATGAACGGAAGCTGAGAATGATAGATTGAAGCTAAGCGTAAGAAATTGAGCAACGAATTGAGGCGAGAGTGACAGATTGAGGAAGCCTGAATAAATGGCACTCCTTCAACTACATCTTTGCTCTTTGCTGTGATGGGTTGTGAATATTCTTGAATACCAAGTTCATTCATCCAAAATTCTGGATATAGGAGAAAACAATAACAGAGAGAACACACAAAGGCTGTTATTATGAGAGAGGGAGGGGCATCACAATCCAATGGCTGTGATTTTTTAGATAAGTTAATTGATGAAATAATAATTGCCATATCTGGTAGCCAAAACGAGTAATCACCCATAGTTCGAACCCCCACAAATGCATTGTGAGGGTAATTTTTTTTCTTAATTATATTGAGTGAAGACAGTCTTCTCTCTTACCCATGAGTGAGTGGAGTAGACATCTCTCGAATATTAATAAGGGTTAAAAATCTGGACAGAGCTCCATTAGCATCAATGTTGTAGTTGGTCCTAGTAATAGTCTGATTTGTAAATATCAGTTATAATATCATGTAATATGAGTTATAATTTAAGTAATAATCTCATGTAATAAAAAAAAAACCCATGGAATATATCTATTTCTATTTAACAGTTGCTTTTTTTTTAAAAATAAAATATTAAATTTAGCTATATTAGACACACACGATGTATTACAAGCGGACCCGAAGTGTTAATGTGGAAGCAGGTATGGAAAAGGATCTTGTATATAAGTGCGCCAATTTGAAGCTTGTTTAAGAAGGGGAGGAAAGTAAGAGTTTGACTTCCGTATATTATATGTGACCAATTATCTGCCGACACGTCTTATTGGATAACGTCGAATTTCATGATATCATCAAGATTGTCCTTATCTCCGTACATAATAAGTGTTTCTTCTCATTTATGTATGATTGCTGACTCACTCATCTTCCATTGCATTTGCACCTGCGGCCTTTTGATTGATTGGCCTTTTCTCTCCTTTTTTTTTTTTTTTGCTTTACTTTTTTTTCTTTTATGTCTAAAAGGGAAATTTTATGTCTTTTTCATTTGAGCAACAGTCATATTTACCTAATTGAAAAATAAAAATAAATAAGGGAAAATGAACTTTAATTGAACAACTGATGTGAGATCTAGGTATAGAAATTTACATTCACCAACTCTTCCTAACCGTCAAATTTGATGCATTTTTTGAACCCAGCACCTTGCGCCATGGATCGAGTATTCATTCTACAAACAGAGTAATTGATGAAATAATTTAATCGAGCTATTTGTAAGTTTCACCAACTAAAGTAATCATACTCCTTAACCCATAAACGAAGGGCCCAATGATCAATTAATATAAGCTTTTGGAAGTTCAAGCAATCCCCTTAAGTACACCTCCAACGTTAGGATCAGGATCCTCTCCTGATCTGATTTTTATCTGAGCAAAATCTATTAATATGATTGGTAGTTAATAAATAAAAAAGAAAAAGTAGTTAAATCCTAATCATCCACTAACACTAAAATACAGGTGGCACAAGATCTGTAAAAGATCAGGAATGCTCAGATCAGGAGAGGATCCTGATCTCCAACGTTAAGGTAGCAATTATAGCTTGTGGGACCCACATCCTTAATGCCTAAGTGTAACAGCACTAATTTAATTTTAGATTGGCCACACACCAAGTAATTAAAAAAGATAATCTTATTAATTTACCAGAAGCAACTGTGACACCTTGACACCCACCTCCGCTTGGCCATTTTAAATTAAGAAAAAGAATATATACACCCCCAACGTTTAAATAAAGGTACAAAATCTCCCCTAATATTTTAAAAAAATATTTACATCCTTATCTACTAACAGAAACCGTTAGTTTTAATAAAAATAATATTTTTTATATATAATTACCGTTATACACTTCTAACACATAAAAAATAATTATTAATTGTCTGTTTTATTCTTATATTAGTAATAAAATTACAAACATATCCTTATTTCCAATTCCTCCATTTAAATTGTCAAACTTTCTCTTTAAAACAAATAAATTTAATCATTATTCATGAATAAAAATAAATAAGTTTAAATTTTTATTAAATTCTTTCTCCAAAATAAATTAATTTAATTATTAGTTATTAATACCATAAAAATTATAATTCCATTCTTATCCTCCACACTTGCATGTGGAGTAATTTATTATTTCCGTATATTGTATAATAACACCTTTAATTGAAGAATCTAACTTGATTTTCAAATTAACTAGTCATGCATTAGTAAATTTAATCATTACTCAAAAAATAAAAATAAATAAATTTACATTTTTGTTAAATTTTTCTTTAAACCAAATAAATTTAATCATTACTTAAAAACTAAAAATAAATAACCCTAGTAATATGCCATAAAAATAATAATTCTCCACATGTCAACAAAAAAAAAATTGTTTACAATAATAATCACCAAATCTTAATAGTAGTAAATATTGTATCAAATTGGATTGATAACCATTACAACAATAACCATAATATTTATAAAAAAATATTCACCGCCTTCACAATCCACTTCTTCACCGCCTTCAATATACCCAACATCCACTCCATCATCATCCCAATTTAATTCATTTTCTTCATCAATAAGTGTTATATCTTCATTATCGTCATTTGACCAATATGCTTCATCATCTTCTTGTTCAAAACGATAAAGTGAGTTAATATTCAGATTTTGGGATGACTGATCAACCTGAATCTGCAGATTTATGTCATGAAGGCTACTATTTGTTGCTATCTGCACACCAGTACATGCTTTTCGGTAAATTAAGCACAAAATTCATATGCTTCATAACCATTAAAAAAAAAAGCATATTATGCCACCAAGGTTAATAAATATCCAATAAGCTAGAAAAATTCAGAACTCTATGCACAAACAGCCAAAAATATATGCACGAGAAATGGTTTCAGACAAAAAAAATAAATCTGCGCATCATATGCCATTATTCTCTCCTATACATCACATATGCATCAAACTCCGATATAATCATATAGATTTTTTCCCAATTTACTTCACTGTCTCATACACCTTTCCAACATCATCACCATCATGGAAAATGAAAATTATAAAAATAATAATAATAATATTAATCGCTCAAGCAAACAAAAAATACCCAGTTCCAGCAGCTTCCGGCGGGTGCACGGCGCAAGAGCAGCAGCACCAGCGGCGGTCTTCGATCGCAAGTGGTTCCAGTCACTTCCGGTGGCGCGCACGACGCACGAGCAACAGCACAGTCGCGGTCTCGATCGCGATTGCAAGCAGTTCCGGCAGCACGACGCAAGAGTAGCAGCACCGATCGCGGTCTCGATCGCGGCCAGTATCAGTCCTTTTCCCTTTAAATTAAATGTTGACGCAGTCATCGGGGTTGGTGGTGTGGGGGCCGTCGATGGGTTATCGGTTGCAATTGAGGCAGGACTAACCTTGTTCAGAGATTATTTCATTTTTCGCTTCATAGTTTAGGGTGTTCAACGCTATCTCACCATTGTTATTTAAGATTATTTTCTGAAACAATATCGCACCGATATTTGTTCAAAAAGAAATTAAAGTAAAAAACAGATGGTCAATTTATCTCTTGTATCAATTCTTCTATTCCGCTTATTCATTTATGGTAAAAATAATTATTTTTCTCATGTAGCATTTTTGTACTTAATTTATGCAATGCTATATAAGATCAAATTTAAATTTTAAAACAATATTATTATTATTGTTATTAAATATCAGGAACAAGAAGATAATGGCCCAGACTCGGGAGATAGAGCTCAGCAAGACGGCTATTATGTCCCAAAAAGAATTTTGCTTTTGAAGCACCATTTTCCCAAAAAATAATCACCAAAAATTATGTCCAGTTAAAATATTTTAATTAGAATATCTCCAAGGTCTAGTTGCATGGTTTTTAGCAGTTATAAATGGTTTTTAAGAAGCCATATTTGACTGTGCAATTGAGTTTGAATCTTGAGGATTTATTGAGTTAAAAAAAATTAATTTGGACTTAACCCATTCTCTTGTCTTTAAAAGAAAATGTATCGTCGAGAGTCCGAAAGAAATAATTAAAAACATAAAATAAGGAAATAATTAATAAAGACAAAATAAGAAAGAGCATGTAAAAAGTATTTTGTAATGTAATACTATTTATTTCAATTTTTTTTTATTTTATAAATAAAACTCAAGGATGAAAGATTTTAATGAGTAAGAAGGGTTGTTATACTTAACGATGAAATTGAAAGAAAATAGTGTAAATGGAAAACAAAATTACAGAAAAGATGAGAGTGGATCGTCTATAGTATAGGGTAGGAAGATAAAGTTAAGTTTGATTTATCTAATAAATAAATTATTTTCATTATAAAAAAGAATTTACTCAATGGTAAAGTGCTGTATAGATGTTTTGGTATTATATGGCAGGTTTATCCTCTACTACTTGGCTCTGTTTTGGTCATTTTAATGAAATTCATCATTTGCATGAGAAAAATAGTGGTAACGATAGAGATTTAAATGTTGTTAGCGAGTCTAAAAATACTATTCAGGATTGTAATTTGATTGATATGGGGAGTCAAGGTCATCCTTACACTTGGTCTAATAAGAGATTTAGGCCATATTTCATTGAGGAGAAACTAGACAGATTCCTTTGCAGCAAAGATTGGACAGATCATTTTCATGATTCAGTAGCAACTAATCTAGTGAATTTGAGCTTTGACCATAATCCTATATTGATTGAAGTTTGGGAAAGAAAAAATGGTTTGAACTACAGAAGAAGAACTTTTTCGAGAACCTATTACAAAGATATATGGAGTTCATGTGAAGCTTGTAAGGAGATCATTAAAATAGAGTGGTCTAGTCACGGCAATTATTATGGAAATAATGTTGTTCAGTAGTTTGAGAAAACTACAAGAGAGTCTTTAACTGAGCAAAAAAATTAGAGTAAAGATGAATTCAGTGGCAAAAAAAGAAAATTCAGATGCTGATAAATAAGCTTGAAATACTCAAGGTAGTGCATAAGCAGGATGACAGTAGGGAGGAAATTAAAAAGGTTAAAAGGCAAATCCACAGCTTTTTGCTTGAAGAAAAAATCTATTGGAAGCATCGTTTGAGAGTGGATTGGCTTAAAGAAGGAGACAAAAATACCAAATTCATTCATTCAAAAGCCTCATCAAGGAAACGAAAGAACAATATATAGGGTATTGAGAATGATCAAGGAAAATGGATTGAAGATGATGAAGAGGTAGAAAGGCAGTTTTGTGGATACTTTGCAAATTTATTCTCTTCCTTAAACCCAAAGCAAGATCAATTAGAAGCTGTTGTGTAGAGATTGAATCCAAAAGTCAGCACTGCAATGAATGATGAGCTTGAACAACCTTTTATAGAGGAGGAGATAACAGAAGCCCTAGCTCATAAGTGCCCCCACCAAAGCCCCTAGACCCGATGGACTACATGCAGTCTTCTTTCTAAAGCATTGGCAATCAGTCAAAATGGGAGTTATCAGCACTTGCTTGTATATTCTTAACGAAAAAGGTGTCATTGCTCCCTTAAATCACACCTACATCACTCTAATTCCAAATATAGGAAAACCTACAAAAGTCACTGATGCAACGTCTTAAATCAGTCTTATGCAACGTCATATATAGGATTGTTACAAAAACTATAGCTAATCGGTTGAAACATATCCTTCAGCGTGTTATATCTCCAACATATCCTTCAGCGTGCCTTTGTTCTTGATAGATTAAACTGAAAATATCATTATTAGGTATGAATGTTTGCAAAAAATTAGACATAGTTAGGGGAAATAGAATGGGTTAGTGGCTTTATAACTTTATATAAGTAAAGCTTATGATAGGGTGGAGTGGCAATTAGGGATGGCAAAATCCAGGTCCGGGTCCAGGTTTGGCCTTTCCGGTTTCGGACCCAGATGACAATTTTTAATACCAGACCTGGATATGAACCCAAATATTTTTTCTCCAGGTTCGATATGAATTAAATCCAAAAAAATCTGGGTTTCCAGATTCCTGATTTAGAACCCGGATGATTGTAAAAGAGGTGTGATTTCCATCTCTTCTTCTAATGAATTCCTTTGCAGATCTCTAAATCTATTAACAACAATAATAAAATAATTTAAAATCAAATCCTTAGAAATAAAGCCCAAGATAACATACAAATTCAGTTTTCAAACAAATTTGGCGATAATAATGACGAGTTGGGCTTTGTGGGGGATAAGTCAAGAAAAGGGGAAAGGATAAATGGCTACTGATTTTTTTTTTTTTTTTTAATGGCAAATGAACATCTCACAGTAAAACAAAGCTGAAAATTTCAGGTTGGCTGGTGGAAGTCTAGGCACACTCGCCTTGACTTTCCTATAGCCTTTGCAATCCACCGCATACTTCCTGCAAAATTTGCAGAAAAATTTGTTGTGCTGACTAACCTTCATCTTCTTAATTTGCTTCCTCAAACTGACACCAAAACGGGTACCATACTTTCCAATTAATTTGGCATTCTTTGCATGCCGTCATAGTGGTGTCGGAGCGAAGGTCTGCAGCTCTTCAACAGTCAGCAGCTGCTTCAAATGTTGGGTGATAAAGAAACCATACTGGCATCTGAAGTATGTTTTTCTTTTAGGCTTTAGGGTTTCTCTTGTTTTTTTCTCTTTTTATACTTAAAATTTATTATTTAATGAATGTTAAAAATAAAAACATCCGGATCCAGGTTCTAGATATCCGGGTTCACCTAAATAAAATATTACTTCGAGATTCCGCATTATTTAATATCCGGGTTTGTCCGGGTCTAGATTTATTTGCCTTCCCTAGTGGCAATTCCTAGGAAAAAAAAAACAATATCGAAACTAGGTTTTTCAAATAAGTGGATGAATCTAATAATGCGTTGTATAACCACAACATCTTTTTCTATTCTCATCAATGGTGTGCCGAAGGGTTTGATTCAGCCTCAAAGAGGGCTAAGACAAGGGTACCCTCTCTCCTCATATGTGTTCATAATGTGTGTAGGGGCTTTCTCCAATAAATTGATACAAGCCGAAAATCACATGGGCTAAAATTTGGCAACAATATCACCATTTCCTATCTGCTGTTCGCTGATGACAACCTTATTTTTGCAAGAGGTTTAGGCTCCGTTTGGTACAGCTTATTAAATAGAACTTATAGCAGTAGAGCTTATATGAATAGAGCTTATACCAATAGAGCTTTTGGACAAAAAACGATTAGATGTTTGGTTGTCAATTAAAAAAGTACTTGTGAACCATTAAACTATTTAGTTGTGTAAAACTAAAAGTGCTTTTGTGTAATTAAATTACCAAACAGGATATGTATTCATAATTATATAACATGTAATAAAATACATCCAAGCTATCAATTAATAAGAAAAAATTAATTCAATCACTTCTTTAATTTTCAAAATAAAAAATTGCATCATTCATATATTCTCCCAAACAATTAATACTATCCAAATTAAATTGCATCATTAATATATACTCTCTCAAGTATTGGGTATGTGTAGGGATTATAAAATTAAAGTGCTGGTTATTTTTTTTTTTTTAAAAAGAGAGAGATAAAGTGAAGTGGCGGCGGCAATATGTTTATATAGCGGCAACAATTTTCGTTGGGTAGGTTTTATACAAAAGGTATTTGTAATTAATGAAATATATTAAGGATATTTTTGATATTATATATTTTTTGAAAAAGCTCTCTAACCTCTACTCCCAAAAGCTTAAATTTTGGGCTTTTGCTAGTAGAGGTAAATTAGCTTATTTAAGCTAAAATACCTCTACTCAAAAAATAATCAAACACTATAAAAAATTTTAAAAAATGCTTATGGGATTAAATAAGCACTTATGCCTCTTAAATAAGCCATACCAAATGGGCACTTAGTGGAGGATTGTACACATCTCAAAGCTATTTTTTATTGCTATGCTATGGCTTCAGGGCAAATCTTTGACTTTGATAAATCGTCAATGTTCTTCAGCGGCAATGTGAAAGATGATCAAATATCGGCCATCAAGAACTTATTCAAGCTCAAGGTAGTTTCAAGGCATAAAAAGTATTTGGGACTGCCTTCTATGATTAAAAGAAAAAAGAAATCCGTCTTTAATGAAATAAAATTGAAGATCCTGAGCAAAATTTCAAGTTGGGAGCATAAATGTTTTTCCAGTGAGGGTAAAGAAGTGCTTATCAAAACAGTAGCACAAACTATGCTAGCCTATACTATGTGTCTTTAAAATACCAGTGGGCATTTATAATGACATTCAAAGAGATATTGCAAGATACTTGTAAGGAAGCAAAGAAGATAAACACAGTACACATTGGGCTAGCTGGTATAAGTTGAGTCAAGCCAAAAGTCGTGAAGGATTGGGTTTTAGAGACTTCTCGAGTTTCAATCAAGCGCTGGCAGCAACGCATAGGTGGAGGATTATCCAGAACCCCAAATCACTAGTAGCTAAAGTATTACAAGCCAAATACTTTAAGCAAGGAAAATTTATGGAAGCAACTTTGGGTTCAAACCGTTCTTTTATTTGGAGGAGCATTTTGTGGGGTAGAGAGATTATCTTCAAAGGCTACAGATGGCGGATTGGTGGGGTTGATCAAGTGATGGTTTATAAAGATAATTGGATTCTTAGACCAATTACTTCTAAGCCAATTTCCTTTCCAACTCTCCTAAGAGAAGCTACAATCTGCGAGCTAATAGATAATGATAATCAGTGGAAAAAAAAGCCTTGCTTTATGAACAGTTTGCAAAGGAAAATGTAAAAGTAGTTATGAATATTCCTTTACCCAGAAATCATAGCAGTGATCAAGTGCTCTAGCATTATGACAAGAATGGAGAATACTCTGTCAAAGTGGTTATCATATTGCTCTTAAATTAAAGTTTCAAGACATTCCAATCAGCTCAACGAATAGAAGCAATCAATAGAAGGTAATTTGGACTTTCAAAATTCCAGAAAAAAATCAAGATCTTTTTATAGAGAGCTACTCAAAATTTACAGACAATACCTGTGAACTTATGGAGAAAACAAGTGTTGCATGAGCCTTTTTGCCAGATTCGTGGTAACAGGTTTGAGAACATATTTCACGCCCTGATGGAATGTAAGGCAACCCAGAAACTTGGAGACTCACTAACTTTGTACAAGGTTTTAAAAGCTTAGCAAGCCCATATATGCTTACTGTCTTTCAAGACTTAACAAAGAAAATGAGCAAAACAGATTTTAAACTGATGGCTATTACTTGCTGGACTATTTGGAAAGTAAGGAATAAATACTTGTTTGAAGCAAAAAGAAAAAACTTAATCCTCATATGTCAATGGCAAAGGTGAAGGCACTATTAGAAGCCTATCAGAGAATAAGACCTTAAGGGCTGATTTATAGAGCTGATAAAGAGGAGAACAAAACCAAAACATGGAAACCTCCACCGCAAAACTGGTTTAAGGTGAAAGTTGATACTGCCATAAATAGTAAGAAACAACTATCAGGCTTGGGAGTTGTGATTAGAGATTCGGCTAGGAATGCCATTGCTGCTGCTGTTAAGACTTCAAGGTTCTATAGGGATGTATCATATGCAGAAGTAGAAGCAGCAAGCTGGTGATTACAGATGGCCAAGAATGCAGGTTTAACCTCTTTAATTATTGAAATTAACTCTCAAATTATGGTTGACTTAGTTAACAACATGAAGGGCAGCAAGAATGAGATTTATTGGGTTATATAAGAGATCCAAGACAAGATTAAGGACCTCCGCAATGTTAAATTTCAACATACCCCAAGATCTTGCAATGTCATTGCCCACTTTTTGGCTAAAGTAGCTTTTGATTACTTAGAAACTGTTGATTGGTTGGGTTTTATTTCCAACATAAATTATAAATGTATTCACCTCGTTTGAATGAATGAAAGTTCTTATTTTCTATCCAAAAAAAAAAAAAAAAACTCATGAGTTGATTTAAATGTCATAAAGAGCCAGTTGAAAGATAAATATAGGATTGAATGGGACAAATAAAAACTATGCAGCACAACAACAACAAAAAATTGCACTAGAAAACCTTAGTGTTGACCATGTTGCTTGCTATGGAAGGCTTTTGAAATATGCTCACATTTTAATGAAAATGGATAAAGGTGCTTGTGTTAAGGTGAAGGTTGACGGGCCAATGTCAAATAGCCCAGTTTTTCAAAGGTTTTTTTTTTTAGGTCATTTCTTGTACTTAAAATAGGATATGTAATTGGATGCAGATTTTACCTACGATTGGATGGATGTCACTTGAAGGGCCGATACAGCGGAGTATTGTTATCTTTTGTTGCATTAGATGCTGACATTAGAATTTTTCCATTGGCTTTTTGCATATATCAGGCGAAGAACTATGCCAGTTGGGGTTATTTTTTGTTCTTTGCTCAATGAATTCATTGGGGCTAATGCCTGTGACCATTATTAATGATAGACAAAAAGGTCTTTTATGGGGACTTAAAAATACTGGCCTAATGCTAGTACTAGATATTATGCTAGGCATATCTTTGATAATTTGAAATGTAGGTTTCTGGGTTTGAATGTCGTGAGATTGTTCTGGAAAGCTTGTAAGGCTACAAATCAATATGACTTTGAAAGGGTAATGGGTCGAATTAGGGCTAAAGATCAAAATTGTTGTGAATAGTTGAGAAAAATACCAGTTGCACAGTGGTCTAAAAGCGAGTTTGATCACCATATGGAATTTGACCATGTTACAAAAAACATGACCGAATTTTTTAATAAGTGGGTAGATGAGATTAGGGAAAAGCCTGTTCTAATCATTCTGAGCATATTCGAAGACAGCCAATAGTGAGAATGTTGGAAAAATATCAGCAAAGGGAAATTTTACAAGACTATTTGACATCATATGCTAGAGAGAGACTAAACCAATCTTCAAATGAAGTAAGAAGGATTAGGGTCTTTGAAAGTGGAAGAGAGTTGTTAGAATGTTGTCAAGTTGGTTGTAGAAACTTCCTGGTACATATTACAGACAGTATGTGTTAACATGTATATGCTCTTTATATTAATTTTGATGATAACAAACTTTAAGTGTTTTTTATTAAAATGTTGGAGCTATTCATTAATAAACAAAAGCCATATAAATCTTCTAATTATGTTTATAAAAGATGGATAATTGTTAAACTTCAAATTGGAAAATAATTCCTTGTGAAATTTAGCTAAAACTGTGATTCTGGAAGTAAACGGCGGACTGTTTTATTTGAAACGGTTACCCGATAAAATCCATAGAGGAATTATTTCTTAAAGCTTCAACCAGTTAGCATAAACAAACCAAGCTAGCTACTGGAAGTAAACAGCGAACCGTTAATTTTAATGGTTAACCGATAAATTTCAGAAAAGGGTTATTACTTGAGCTTCAACCGTTTAGCATAAACAAACTAAGCTAGCGATTGGAAGTAAAAGGTGAATCATTAAATGTAACGGTTAACCGATAATTTTCAGAAAGGAATTTTGTGCTAATCTCTTACCGTTTAAACCAAAATGGATAAGATTTTTTGTTTTTCAGGTTACTGGAAATAACCGACGAACCGTTAATATCAAATGGTTAACTGATAATTTTCAGAAAGAAATTTTTTGCTAATCTCTTACCATTTAAACCGAAACGGATAAGCTTTTTTGTTTTTCAGGTTACTGGAAATAATCGGCGAACTGTTAATGTTAAACGGCTAACCAATAATTTCCATAATGTAATTCTTTGTTAATCTTTAATTGTTTAGTAAGAATGGTTAGCAGAAATTTATTTTGCGGGTCTTTGGAATTTAACGGTGAAAGGTTAATGACAAACGGTCAATCGTTTATTTGAAATTTGGCTTAACGGTAACTTTAACCAAGACAAACGGTTAACCGTTAATGGCTAACGGCAATCCGTTTTTAGGCAGACATTCAGTCACGGCTATTTTTCAGCTCCAGCTATAAATAAGCTCATTTGAATTCAAACAAAGGTTGATCACAACATCATCTCTAAGCATATAATCGAGAATACAACCTTTATAGACTTTCAATACATTTTTGCTTCATTTATTCACACATTGGGCATTGATTTGTAATCTTAGATATTGTGTGAGAGAAAATCAATTTTGTAATTTTTGTCTTGAGCGATTGTAAGTGTTGGAATACACTTGAGTTAAGAGATTGAGGATAATATCTCGTTGTAAAGGTCCATTAACACCATGGAAGTCAATTATAAGCGCTTGAAGCGTTAGAGACTTGCTTAGTGAAATCCTCAAGCCCGATGAACTTGGAGGGGTGGACGTAGGCGAGGTTGGCCGAACCATATATTTTTCAGCTCCAACTATAAATAAGCTCATTTGAATTCAAACAAAGGTTGATCACAACACCATCTCTAAGCATATAATCGAGAATACAACCTTTATAGAGCTTTCAATACATTTTTGCTTCATTTATTCACACATTGGGCATTGATTTGTAATCTTAGATATTGTGTGAGAGAAAATCAAATTTGTAATTTTTGTCTTGAGCGATTGTAAGTGTTGGAATACACTTGAGTTAAGAGATTGAGGATAATCTCTCGTTGTAAAGGTCCATTAACACCATGGAAGTCAATTATAAACGCTTGAAGCCTTAGAGACTTACTTAGTGAAATCCTCAAGCCCGATGAACTTGGAGGGGTGGACGTAGGCGAGGTTGGCCGAACCATGTAAAAATTCCTGTGTTTGAATATCTCTTCTCTTATCTTTTTATATTGTGATTAATTTATTTGTTATTGTTTTTAATTGTTTTAAATTTATATTAATTTTCGTTTTTAGAATTGAATAATTTTTAGAAACTCAATTCACCTCCTCTTGGGTTACATTACTATAATTACAGTATGTGCAAAAGTGGGATTTGGCAAGTTAGTCGATTGCCTTACAAACATGTAATGGCTACTATTCTTCATAAGGTAGGATAACCTGGCGATTATGTGCATCACTATTTGACCAAGGAATCTTTTATGATGACACATATGGGGTATAAATCCAATTCCTGATGGGGTCGGCTTGTAATACAGCCATTGTATCTTGTACAGCCGAAGTTAATATTTTATTAAGAAAAAGGGCAACCGTTAGATAAAAATAGGTACATCAAATGGTTAATATGAGTAATAACTTATTTTGGTAACCGGGTATACCAGTTATTATTTTATCAAGTAGGTTAACTAAAAAATTGGATTGTGATGTCTCTTTCTCCCTCATAATAACAGCCTTCGTATTCTCCCTGCTATTGTTTTCTTTTCTGCTACATCCAAAATTTTGGATGAATGAGTTTGTTATTGAAAATATTCACCACCCATCACAGCAACGAGCAAAGATGTAGTTGAAGGAGTGCCATTTATTCAGGCTTACTCGATGTGTCACTCTCGCTTGAATTCCTCACTCAATTTCTCGCGCTCATCTTCAATCTATCACTCTCAGCTTCAGTTCGTCACCCACAGTTTCAATTTTTCACTGTCGTGAATCACCTCTCCTGCTGTATCGATCTATCTTTTATGTCTCCTAACAATTTCGGTGAACTCTTTCTCTCTAATTTAATAAATGATAAAAAATCTCATCATGTCATTTAAGTATGCTTGAAGTTTCAGTTTAGTTTTATGATTATTACTTGAAATTTCAGTTTGAATAATTAGATTTTGCAGGTGAGAAGTTATTACCTGAAATATTGAGATGATTTCCAGGGATTGATAATTGAAAGATAATTGGTAGGGGTTGTCGTATTTTATTTTTTATCTTGAGATTCTGTTGTTAACAAGAAGGAAAAAAAAATGTTGCATTATCGAGCATCAAGCAACTGCAAGTAATGGGGTTTGTTTTGATGAGCTGTGGATTGGGATTTGTCATTTTCTTGAATTATCTTCAATATAAGTGGAAAGGGAATTCTTCTCTCCAAAAAAATATTGTATATTTCCTTTAAAATTCTGGATTCACATGTAGCTGATTTTCCAATTTTGAAGGATTTTATTAAAGAATGTGCTGCTGCCAATGAGATGAATTAATGTAGTCTCGCTCGTATTCGTGATTGGGGGTAATGATGCAATTGAACAATTATATTTATATTATTCTTATATCTGAACCCAGTGATATTGTGGTGGTTTTAAAAAAATTAAGCTATTGATCTGTGCCGCAAATCGGTCAATGAGTTGGGTATGTGTTGGGTAAATGCCAGATGGGGTTGTTGTTGAATTTGTTAGACCTTGGATGTGAATCTTGCCATGTTTATAAGGAATAGACAAATGTCTTTGTGTGGTAATAAAATTATCTAAGTAACCTTACGATAAATTTAAGAGTGACGGAGTTGTCGAAGCTCCTCAAAACAAATACTGATTCACCTAAATAAATTTGTAGAAGTAGTGAAACCAGGTCGAATCCCAAGAGAACTATGTATTTAATTTCTCAAAGTTTAAAACAATTAATTTTCCAAGAAAAATCAGATTTTCAAGGTTCTGCACAAAACCGGCTAACCGGTTTCTTCAAAACGGTAAGCCGTTTGATGTTTGGAAATTCCTGGGAGTTAACCGGCTAACCGGATACTGAGATCCGGAAGACCGGTTCTGATTTGTGATGCTTCTGGAGTTGATTCGGACAACCGGCCAGTGAACCAAGACCGAATCTTGGTTGTGATGATTCGGAACCTTTCTACTGGCGGATATGGACAAACGGAAAGCTTGGCGATTTGACGGTTCGGAAAGGAAACGGATGACCGGATGAGGGAACCCAAGACCGAATCGCTTCTTCTCCTTTTCGACGTATCCGCAATCCGGATAGGAGAACCCAAGACCGGTTGTCATTTTTCTAGAGCCAAACGGATAACCGGTTAGAGAAATTCAACGCGGGTGGTCTCTTCTCTCGACTGATTCGGCAGTTAATGAAAACCAGAAGCCGTCTTTCTCCTGATTCGGAACTAAACGCGGCAATCCGGTTAATGAAACCGGTTATCCGATTTCTTTGATTTCAAGGGTTTCTAATGAGAGTTTGATGAAAATAAAATAAAAATTAAATAAAACAAGATGTAAAATTAAACAAGGAAAATCAATCTTACCAAGCTTCCAATCCAAGGGTGTCAATTCCATCCAATTGCAATTTCGATCATAGTATAAATATAAATTACTCAATCCAAGAACTTAGTCTACTTAATCGAAAAGTCAGAAAGTAATTATTCTCCTAATACATTAGACTCAAACAATCGCTTAAATCCAAACTTATCACCAATTTAATCTGGGCATCATCGCTCCATATCAAATTTAGTGATTGCATTAAGAATAGTGAGAATGACTAAAACAAGATCAATTAATTCAGATTACTAATTTAATCAATTTGTATTTTATTTCCCTAGAGCCTATCATGCAAGCTATGTAATCATGTCAATATACACACATGAGCCAACTCCTTGCTACTCAATTAAATCATTCATTACAATTACGGATCACAAACTCATGAATAGCGATAGAAAAATAAATATTGAATTAAAGGCCAACTCAATCAATATAAATAATTCATAGATAATGAGAACAAGAAAATAAAATTACTGGATCAAGAAATTTTGTTAAGTTCAAAGCCTCACAAAACTACAATCGGAATTTGATTACCCTTGGATCAGAATTAAAAGCTTAGCCACTCATGGTGGCAAAACAAAACAAAAGATTGTTTTTCAAAGAATAAAGTGCAGCAGCCGTTCTTGCTTCTTGTTTCTTCCTTGACTTCCCACATTCAAGCCCCCGTTTCTTGACTTGTCTTGTGTCTTTTATATTGCTTTTTGTGCCACACTCCTCACGTCCTTTTCTTCTCCTATTATTGCTAGCTTTCCTAATCCTTCTTGGCTTCTTCTCCTCTTAATGCTAGGAAACCGTCTCCTTCAAGTCAACGGTCAGCCCACGTTCCAAAGCCCAAATAAAGCCCTTATTATCCACTTTTTATCATAATCTCCATGTTTTGGCTCCTAGATCAAATCAAACATAATTTACACAAATTAGCACGAGATCAATCAAAATATGAGGGAATTAAACTAAATATAATATGACTATTTATAACCTATCAAAGAGTCTAAGTAACTATGCTTTGTAACCTTAAACCTTTATTCGTAAGACTTGGTGTACTTGACCGGGAAAGAATGTTAAATGTTGACCTATCTTCATTGGTGAAGATAATTGAAGTTAGGAAATGTTTGTAATCACTATAACCGTGACTATTTCTTTGGTAGACTTGTAATAATTATATTAATGGCATGTAGTTTGTTTTTATCAAAAGACATGTTTGTTGTAGTCTGAAATGTAGGGTAATATTTTAAATAAGTGCTGCAATATATGTTTTGCTATTTTATCTGTTTTCTTTTTATTTTAATTGGTTTTAGTATTACTTGGAGGGGAATTCTGATCACCGGGTTATTGTTCGGTGCAAAGAAGGCCCTTTATCTTAATCTGACAATTGGTCCTTACGATTGTGGTAAGTGGAATTTGTGTAAGTTGCAACAATATAATTTTTTGAAAAGAGCTGACAAGACGCTCTATTTTCTTCTGTTTTTTTGGAATGTTTAGCAAAACTTTTCTTTCTTTTCAGGGGTGCTGTTTGGCTGAAGTACATTCCAGGTATCAATCCCTTTGATATATTATTCCTTCAGTAGGTGTTTATAATAATTCATGGGGGTTGTCATATTGGTTTGAATGCATTGATTTTGATCTTGGTTACAGCCATCAGGCCCTATTCGTCATTCCCAGCAGCTTCAATGCCTTTTTTTTTTAAAGCATTGTGTTATATTTCACGATGAAATTTGTTTGTATGACGCAAGGTTGAGGACATGATAATAGTCATGATTTTATTGTATGCAGCAAAGATCATTATCCATTAAAATTGACAATGTTGAAACATTAAGATTTCGGTAATTTAATACATATTGATAGAATAATTAGCCTTCCCCAAATTATTTAAAATTATTCTTTTGGAAGAATACAAATGGACAGTCACCAACGAAAGCGTAAACGAGTAGCAGGGGGCTTACAAAAAAAAAGCGCTCCTATTTTAAAAGCAAATGGTCAGGACGCAGTGGCAACATCTTCAACTTATGGATTTGTCTCTTACTTGTAAGTAGTCATTGTGACATACCTATCACGAAATAAACATGCTCATACTAGATAACACTAATTAGATGTTATGCTTTTGTAGCAATGAAGAAGTTAAGCGTTTGAGAAGTGAAAATTCAGATTTGTCTGTTACGCTTGGGGTTAGTATATTCAATAAATGTAGCATGTATAGATATTAGTTTGTGGGTTTTTTATATTTTATAACATATTCATTACCTTTTTTACAGTTACGAAAACATATTGGGAAAACCTACAAAGAACTTCCTCTCGAACAAAAGGCAAGGTACAAAAAGAGAGATGAAAGGATGGGTCATTCAAACTCACATTCTGGTGACAATGAAATAGTGGAAACTAAGTGTGTACCGAGTTTTTGTGCTGGTTAAGAATTTATCTAAGAGAAGAAAAAGCAATAAGAGAAATAGATTTGAAAACCGCTTGAACTTAGATGTGGCAAGTCAAGAGGAAGTTATGCTATTGGTTAGTTAATCGCTTTAAACACGAAAGGAATATAATTGAACTTCATGGTAAGAAATTAGAACTTTCTCCCAAAATGTTTTCAAAATCATGGGGCGAAAGAAGGAGGTATGGCCATTCAGATTAATGGTGCAAGTGATCATATCAAGTGCGACGATTTTCCTACCAACTAGTGGATTCGATCCGCACGCCGAGGAACTAGAGCAATTAGATGGCCAGCAAGATTTTCAAGGTTTGTGGATAACTCAATTACTGTAATTGCTTACAATTGATTGTGTTTTAATTATGAATGTTTGTGCATAGCCCCCGTGATAATCTATAGTATTTGTGATTGTAGTTGTATGAAACACTTAACTTATTTTTAAAATGTGCACACATAAGCTATTTATGTAGCTTATTAATGCTTGCAAATCGCTTATGATGTTGATATTGTCACATAAACTTTTGCAGTTGCATTTACCTTATTTGCTCTAGCGACATTGTTATGTCCAATAGGCTTATATTTCACCGTTGTTTTTGCATCCTCATGGATGTCGACCATCAAATCACTGAATTGGGCTACGTTCTGTTATGACTGGTTGGTGAAGTCCATTTGTAGATTTCAAAATCAACAATCAGCATACATTGGAGGTTGTCTGCACTTCTGGTAGTCAGTTGAACTAAACCGAGATGCCATCGTGAATAATGTCGACAATATTATTTTCTTAATTATAAGTTGTTCATGCAGATATTTTATCTCCATAATGTTGCATATGATAACATTCAGCCCGATAGGAGTATACTTCCCATCACATTCTGGAACGAATCAAGGATCAAGAAGTTCATGAAGTGGCTTAGATGGAAAGGAGGGATTGGAAGCAATACGGTAATCTCTTCTTGTGGGTTCGTTAGTTGAATTGAAAATTGAATTGGTTGCATTAAGGAGTACAGGCATAAATTCATTAGCTATGGCAATTAATTCATAATTTTACTCCAAATTGAGGAATAGATCGCCATTAATGAATTGATACATCATTCATGTATGTTTTCGTCTTCAATTTTTTTAGTACAATATCTAATCTATCAAGTATTCATAAAGAAACATACGAGAAAATGTTGGAAAACACTTTAGGGGTGATTGGGTACACTTTCGTATGGCATAAATAGTGGTAGGCTTTGATTTTTAAGGACTTTGTCCACTTTATGTTTCACACCTTATTCATTAATACATTTTTAGTTTCATGGGGAAAAAATTGAACAAACAGCTTTAAGTGAAAAATTTGTATGTCCTTGTACTCGAATATTCTTCACCCTAGTAGTATTTAAAGGAATACTTTCTTTGCATGATTAAAAAGAAAAAGTAGTTACTCATTACCTATCCAATGGACAGTTGCCCAAAAAAAAAAGCATTATGGAAGCTATCAAAAATGATACATTCTAAATTATTCTGTCCTTGGCATATTGACAATTTTCCTATTTCCTTGATGCCATTCATTTTGTGATTAAACAGATCAAGATTCGTTATTTTGACACTAGTGGACTGTCTGAGCAACACAAAGTTGGATATCCTAACTTTGAAGAAATAATTAAGAAACAATGTTTTGCACTTAGGATATTGACCCTTAAGGTTGATGAGATAATTGAAGCCATCTCTGGTCAAACTACACTTCTAAATGAAGTGTTACATGTACGGAAAACCAAGGGCCATTCTTCAACTCCTGGCAATGGTCCCACCACTGGTGCCATTCCAAATCCATCCCCCGACTTTGTTTCTCCACAAGAAAAAAATGGCGGGACTTTAGTTGAAATATCATCAACGGAAGGTTCAATCTCATGTCGTCGGGGTAATCCTTATGATGACTCCATCTTAGATTCAAAGGAAAGGCAATTGCATGATTTATTGTGTAGATTAGAAGGGGCTTTGGATGGTGAAAGTAATGATACACTTCAATCAAAACCATTGGAAATGGACAAGCAAACATCAAAGGCGATGGAGCAATATAAGGTAGCGAAGTGTCCACGATCACAATTGCTGTGTGTATTTAGCAATATTGCACTTGGTGTATAATTTACTAACGTAAATTGTTTTTCGTGGCATACATAGGCTGGGCATATTCAACAATCTCGAGCCAATAATGTCATTTGTAAATCTTCTCGACTGCGATTCTCAGTTGGTCCTTTCATTATTCCCTCCCCAATTTCTGAGGATGCAAAACAGCTTATTCTTTATATTTTTCATGACAAATTGAATAACATGTATGATCTCTTATATACAAATTGCTTTTACGACAAGTGTTTTTGTAAAGTGTGCGTAAATATTATTATCTTGCTGTTATTTGTTGAAATAACACCATTCTTTCATGGTAAAAGGGAAATTGTGGTGGATATAGGAGACAACAGTATAACTTGAGCAAAGATGCGACTCTTTGCCGGAGAATGGATTGATGGCGATGTAATAGTTCCGGCTATTATGTTTAATAGTTATCAAGTCAATTTCAAAGACTAGTATAATGTTATATTATTAAGTATGAAATATTATTAAGTATGAATCGTAATTTTTTGTTTGCATTTTTCCATTATGTTTGATTATAACTATATGATTATAAGAATATGAAAGAGGTCAAAAAGATGTCACTTCCTCGATGTTGGTTCCTACCTACATATTACCGTAAGATATCCATAAAATTATATCATTCAAGAACTGATATGGAAATAAGCTAGAGTAGTTAGTTGCATTACCCTGTTTACACATTCTTTTATTTTACATTTTTTCTAAAGCAAGCTGCACTAGCTGATTGGACTAGCCTTAACTTTGCACAAGCTGCTGGTTTTCGAGATCGATACATGCGTCGTTTGGATACCTGTCAAAAGGTTAACACAATGTCGATTTTAGTTATAGGATTTTTAATTTTTTTTCTGTTATTGTTATCACTCCTTTTCATTTCACCTGATTGATAACCAAACATTATGCGTACTTTATACCATGGCAGATTTATGTCCCCATAAATTGTGATGGTCATTGGTACATGCTTCTTGTTGACATTTCCCACTATTTGGGATTCACCGAATAAAGAGAGAAAATGATTAATGAGTCTTTGGCAATTGTATGTTCTTAAAATTATTGAGTACATTTGTGTATATTTCACAGTTAAATGTTTTAAATCTTGCAATACATAATGCTTGTGGATGTTGGCAGCTTGCCTCCCTGGATTTTGTACTTCGTGATGAGGCTAGAGCTCTTTTTGGGAATCGATTCAGTTTTTTAAATTTTCAAATCTGTCGGTGGTCTACCACAACCAAATGGTTTTGATTGTGGTTATTATGTCAAGTATATGGATAGTCCTTGTATTGTTGTCGATGGCTCTTATCAGGTATGTACGGTTGTTTCTTCTTAGTCTATAGTATCTTTTCTGTATTAGATTATGAAATAAGGATTTATATCAGCACGATGATGACGAACTTATCAAAAATGTTTTTTTTTCCTTACTATATCAGCATGACTCGGATCACGCTCGCCTTCTTGTAGCTCTTTATTTGGTGCAATCTCCGGTTAACATGATCAGGCATCGACTTATTCAAGAAGCGCGCAAGTTATTGGTTGTGTAGTCTATTTTATTTTTAAAAAATTTTGGTTGCCCAAACCATTTTGTAGCATTTTAGCAACCTTAGGGTAAAAGGTTGGCAATTTTTTTGTTATGCCACCCCATTTTTTGGATCTTTTGTATAGCAACTAGTATTGTTGTAGAATCCGTGCGAGTTCACTAACCTGGGTTAGTTGATGGGTGGCCCTCATATTTTTTGGCTGAGGGTGCTGATTGTACAAACATGTGTGTTCCGGCAGCATTGAAAGCATTAACTGTGCGGGCGTATAGCAACTGTGATGGCCCTATTATTTCTTGTTTATGTGAGGGTGTATATTTAGCCAGAAATTGTACATGTAATGGTTAATCAATTGATATGTACACTTGTGTACAAGTTCTCTTAGTTGCTTGATTTTAGTAATTTTTTTTAAACCTTGGTGCAAAGAGTAAATGGTGGACACTTTTGAATTGTTGTTTAGTTGTTGGGAAATGAGAAAGGCCAATGAAAAACTAAACTGGGCACAAATTGGTTACGTGAAATAAAAAGAGTTTTACAGGACGCAAGGAGAACAATATGTTCTTTTTAAACAAATAAGCTTCTCGATGGATAGATTTTAAGCAGAGTCATATACATATAACAGATTTTCAATAAAAAACTTGAACAATGATTTTACCGGTTGTTCTAACTTTATACTTTCTTTTTTTGGTTTATATGTTTCAACTATTATTTCACAAATTTTGTGTTCAATATTCCAATTTAGTAAGATTTCATTCATTTGGGTTAAATTAAATAAATAATTTTCGTAATTTTATTTTTGGTTAAATAAGTTTCTAACTTTGGTTACATTTTCTCCTTTTAGTTTATATGTTTCAACAATTATTTCACAAAGTTTACTTTCAATATTCTAATTGGTTGGTAAGATTTAATTTATTTATAAAAAATAAATAATTTTTTGGTTACATGAATTTTAATTTTGTTAACCTTTTTCATATTTAGGTTCACAAGTTTCAAATTATTAGTTCACTAGTTTTTAGTATACCTATTGTTAGTTCTATCAATAAAGCAAAATTTTATGTTGGGTTAGTAATTTTCGTTTTCACTTAGTTCAAATGTTTCATCTAATTCTTCCTTTTTCAATAATTGCCATTAAAAGAGTCAGTTCCAATTATTTTGGGTCATGAATTTATTTTTAATTTTATTTTTGTTAAATAACTTTTGTTATACTTTCTCTCTTTTTGGTTTATATGTTTCAACTATTATTTCACAAATTTTACGTTCAATATGGCAATTCGCTTGGTAAGATTTCATTTATTTGGGTTAAATACCGAAATAAATATTTTTGGTTAAATTAGTTCAAAACTTTTAATACGTAACACTTGTTTTGTGTTAGGTATTCATATTAAGTTGTTCAATACCAATTATTTTATGTTAGCTTCAAGTACTTTTTATTTCATTGAATGAATTTAATTTTAGATTTGCTCGCTTATTAGTTCAAATGTTTCACCTAATAATTTTTTGTGTTGAAACTCCCATTAACTTCTAATTATTTGGTTAAGTGTCAAATTTATTTTAGGTTCACAAGGTTATGTCAAATTTAAAAAAAAAAGTGTGGCTGTAGATACATCTATTATAAGCGGACCCTCCTTTAATACTGTAAATCAATGTTTTAATTAGATTAATTGTATACCATTGGATTAAACCTAATGGTATACAAGATTTTCCTAAATAGAATATAAATATTTGAAATACAAGTGTACAGAGGGGGTGAATTGGTGTTTAAAAAATATCCTAATTAAATCACACAACAAATAATCCAATCTAATGTCTTAATCAAATCCAAAACAATAAATTCAAACAATCATAATAATAGAGGGATGACAAAACAAACAGATTTTTTTTTTATATTTTATTTTGTTAAATAAGTGCCTAACCCAAGCTCCTGAGGATTTATCCAAGCCTTTCAACTATTATTTCACAAATTGACTTAAGGTGTCAATGAACCTTTAAAGACTATCTCCCAATCTCTTCACTCAAGTGTAAATAACACTTAAACACAAATTTGATGAGGTTTAATACAAAAACTCTGGATATACAAAATGATAGCTTCAATGAATATTTAATATGATGATTTTCTAATTTTAAGTTCAATATGAATTGAGTTTCTAATTTTGTTTATACTTGCAAAATTCGCCAAAATGAATTGGATTTGAGTTTTTATAATTATTCCGCTTGCATTTTTGTTGAAACTTCAGGTTAACCCTTAATTCTAATTATTTGGGTTACTGTCAAATTTGAATTTCAACCGGTAGTTATGCTGAAGGGTAATTTAAAAAAAAGTGGCTTATAGATACACCATCGTATTGGTGGGCAAAATCTCCGTTCGATCTGTCAACAATGGTTGTTAATTAAGATTAATTGATACCATTGGATTAACCGACCGAACTCAAGATTTTCAAATAGAATATAAATATTTGAAATACAAATTCGGTTAATGCAATGTTTTTTTCCTATTTTTAAAGTTTTTAGGGTGGTTTTAAGATATTTTTCTTAATTGTAGTCCTTTTTACTAATTTTCAACCAAAAAAAAAGAAAATAAAATGTTATGAAATCAAATGAATAAAGTTAAAACTCTAGAATATGATTATAATTATAATGCACATAATCACACAACACATTATAATTATAAAATATATGTAACATAATACTTAATTTCAATATTTAATCTACCTAATGTCTTAATTTATTCATAAAAAAATCAATTGTTAATTGTTGTTAACAATTATCAATTAACATTATTTCAATTATTAATAACTAAAATTTTTTTGTTATTTATTAACAATAAATAAAAATTTATTCATAACAAAATCATAAATACACAAATTTTCTTGATTTTATTACTAATATTTATAATTACATAATTACAACAATCAAATAATAACTAATTACATAATAACCAATTACATATAATCATATAGTATATATATATTCCATGAAAGTTATTGTTTATTAAAAGTTGAAATTTTAAAATTAGATTTGGGTGGGAGAAAAAATTTTTTTTTGGTGACCCGATCGGTAGTTCGGATCGGCTCAAACCCGACCAACACAACCCGATCGGTTTACTAACCGATCTTTCAATTTCCGACGACCGAACCCGAACTTTTCGGGTCGGCCTGCAAATGCCCAGTTAGTTCAAGGTTGAAATAAATAAGCTCATCGGTTCATGTAACTATGAAGGGTAATTTCAGACCGCAAATAGATTTGGCTTAACCTTTTTACTAAACGGTTCAAGGTTAACATGCTGGAAATCAACAGTTCACCGTTTTCTTGTTACCAAAAATTACAGGTTTGCCCAAAACTTTCTATAATTTATTATGGCCCAAAACGTTATAAAACTTTACAATTAAGTCCAATTTCAGAATTTCTAAATAATAATTTGTGAATCCCAAAACTTTCTGAAATTATGAAATGGTCTAAAATACTATAACACTTTTTAAAAAAGTCCTTCTCTATAATTTCAAACAATACTTGTTGATTTTCATGTTTTCAAAACACTTTCAATTAAACCATAAACATGAAAAACAATCAATTTCATAAAATCATTTTTCCATTAAATATAAAACATTTAAAATGTGAAAATAATGATTTATCTAAAATGTATAAAAAATAATTTAAGCTTTTAAAAACTTAATCATTCTTAATCTTATTTGTTATCATCAAAATCAACAATATGTTAACATATATGTTAACATATATAAAACATTTATAATATGAAAATAATGATTTATTTAAAATATATAAAAAATAATTTTTTTTTTTTTAAAAAACTTATTCATTCTTAATCTTATTTGTTATCATCAAAATCAATAATATGTAAACATATATGTTAACAATATTGAACATGATTTCTTAACCGTTTAAGAGGTGGAAAAATTTTGGTTAAATAATTTAGACCTCCTTTAGAGTTTTAAGTAATTTAACCTACATAGTATATTTAATTTAAAATTATTTTTTAACTATCATTTAACTTTGTATTGTGACAATATTTAATAAATAAATCTTCCAAAATATATTATCATTAATGTCTAAAATATAATATGAAGTAGGTTATTTAATACAAATCAAATTAATAAATTTGATTTGTTAACTTTATATATGATGTAACAGTTATAAATAACACAAGTACATATATTTAAGTTAACGGCATAGTTACATCAATAAATTCATTTCTCATATTATTTTTGGGTGAAATGACTACTTGATCACTCATGTTTTAAAAAAAATTAAAATCGCATATTCAAAAGCTCATTATTTAATGTAATACTAAGGACCATTGTATTTCATAATGTCATGTTCTCCACCATTGAATTGCATGAAATTAATAATTTCATTTTTTTTAAATTGGTGAATACATGATGGAGCATTGGTGAATAAAATATTTCTCATTTATTTTGACTCATAGTATGATAAATAAAACATATATAAAATTTTTGTTGACAATGCCTTCTATTATCATTATTGTTTAGGTATTATCAGGATGTAATTAAATTCATACAATACAAAATATTATAAGACTTTATGTTATATCTTTATATAAAGTATCATTGAACTAACATTACTTGTCAATTACATTTTTTTTGTTAATGCTAGTTAATATATTTCAACTACTAAATATAAAAGTAACAAAAAATCATATATTGAAAAGTAAGAGAATTAATACATAATAATTGTACTTCCATAATTATTTTTATTTTTATCAATTGATTAGATAAAAATTACTTTAAATTATGAAGAAATATCACAACTAACAGAAATATCCATTAAAATTAATTACGGGTGACCATGATAATATTAAATCCAATGATCCCATTATTGATTGTGGGATTTTTATCCATTATAACATTATTTTGAGATTTATGAAATAATCAAAAAGAAAAAGAATCTATTTTATCTTGCAACATGAAAATTACTTGTTATGATTTAAAAAGTTAATTTTCATTGTGTTAAGTTTTTTATTTTACATGGCAAATGATTTCAAAAAAATGCGCATTTTTTTATTTACAGACCACATCTACAACATTTAACTTTTTTTTTTTCCTTATGTGTTATTTTTTAGCTCTGAAAAAGGACCTATGCCAAAATATTAATTGAATATACTCTTTCAAATTGTAATTACAGCTAATTGGGAGTCAATAGTCTAATTACAGAAAATAGTCCTCATGGTCGAGGATTCTTGCGGCTAACCTCTTCAACTCACTTGACCCACTTTCTGGCCCATATAGATTAACTAAACTTTTATCAACCCATTACAGAAACTTTGCGGATACCCGCCTTCCATACACGGGTAGCCGCATTCACTCTACTTTTGATAACCCCTTCCAGAAACATAGCGGATACCCTCCTTCATTACGCGGCTAACCGGATTCATTTCACTTTTCATAACTCATTACAGAAACATATCGGCTACCCACCTTGTGAACGCGGCTAGCCGCATTCACGCTCCTTTTGATAAGCCATTCCAGAAACATAGCGGATACCCGACTTCCGTACGCGGGTAGCCGGATTATCAGCACTTTCGATAACCCAGGACCGAAACATAGCGGCCACCCGCCTTACATACGCGGCTAGCCGCATGTACTATGCTTTTGATAATCCATTCCCGAAAGAAAGCGGCTATCCGCCTTCCACTGGCTTCCTCCTCACCTTTTTAGCGGTCTGTCTCCCCTCTCACTCTCTCCGAAATTGATCAGTTGTTTACACATTTGCCTCCAAATTCACTGGCCGAAACCATTTTCGCTCCATTTTACCTGAATTATAAACTCCCAAACTCTCATTTCAGCCACTTTTCCCAAAAATCCCAAATCTTGAACCCTAGATTTCCACTTTCTTCAATCGTCAATTTCACCCACTTCCAGTCCTTTTTTGATTTGATGAAACCCTTATATTCTCTCTACTCACTCGTAAGAACATTTTAACCGGTTTCAATTTTCCAAAATTCTCTGTAATTTGGAAACCCGAACGTGTGTCTACTTGGGTTTTTTTATGTCATTCAACAATGAGGACCAAACAAGTTTCCAAGAAGCGAAAGGCGGTTCATAAGGATGTTCCGGAATTCATTACGACTCATTTCCCAACCCCACCTTCATAAACGCTACTCGGCTGTGTTCATGCCTGTGTCACCATCCAATCCTACTTTGTTAATCTTCCCATGTTACAACAGCTATTCATTTGCAAAGAAAACCCTTAACACTTTACTCTTTGACATGGGTTGGAAAAATATATTAGTTATTAACGAACCTGTTTTCCATAACTTGGTGAAAGTGTTCTACTCTAACATGTCTCAACCTTCGGAGGAGGTTGATAGAGTTACTACTAATGTTGCTGGGATTCCAATAGAGTTTGATGCATATGTTGAATAGGCCCTTTAAAACTTCAAATGACGGGTTATGTGTATACTCAGACATGTGATCAAGAAACCCGTACTCAGTGATGCCGTTAGAAATATTCAGGAGATCCGATTTATCGAGCAATCGTAACGCCTTTAAATCGCAAGCATTACCTCTTCAAGTTCAAGGCCTTCATAATATCCTACAAAGATATAATTAGTCATCGCCATGGACATTCGAGAGTTACGCGATTAGATGTTGTTTTGTTGATAAGATACTTGTGGGTAGGAAACTTAATGTGGGGTACATTATCCTTCGGCACATGCTCAGCACTCCACGAATCCCAACCCGTTCTCTTCCATTTGGCAGTATCATAACCCGCATCCTCAACCATTTCCATGTTCCTATAGCCGAACCATCTCATGAGGAACCCAAGGAGTTGGACCGATGTCCTTGGTAGCTTAGGATTTGAAAGGATGTTTACTATCGCGAATGGCATAAGAATCAATCCGCTAACAAGCCAACTCGATGGCTCCCACAGATCATCAATTTTAATGATGTGCTTCCTTCTGACGAGCTTCCTGACCTTAGTATTTATGTGCGGGGACATAGTTCATCCCGTCCTTCCCGTCGTCAAGCTCCTCCTCCACCCCATCTTTCCGATGTTCCATCATCATCTTCAAATTTTGCTCTCGACGATCGAGCGCAAGAAATACGACCGGGTTAGTTCATATGCAAAGAACGAAGCCGACACGGTTTAAGATTCATCATTACTTCCTATTCGAGTCATAGGAGTGGTTTCATATCAAAGAAGCAGCAGATTGTCGATGGTCAGCACTCATCTTCTCAAGGCCTTGATTTTCACAGCCACACCTCATCTTCTTATCTCCACCTTCCCTCAATGATTATCCTCTCGTGTTTTATGGGCAGATATTATGATGATTATGTATTTTGTTTTGATTTGAACTTTTATATTTTGATTATGCCTTTTTACATCTTCCATCGCTAATTTCGTGGTTCATATGACTATATGGGCCATATTAACGCAAAAAGCAGACCCCAAATTTATTTTCTGATCACGATCATGAGTTTGAGTCTGAATTGCCTTATTTACGTTCCCTCATCGCACTGTTAAACGATTCAAAGCATTACATATAGATCAATAAAAGTCACCCATCCCACACTTGTGCTTGCACAGTCGCAACATATAAATTGGGATATTTGATAGTCCTCTATGTGATTTTTGGCTATTTTTTGCAGGCAGTTAAATTTTTCATAACTATGAATTGGTGAGTATATTCCAGGTTGCATTATACCGCTGCTATAGTTACGTACTAGGAACTGCTAGCCAGTGACAACGCTTTCATACGCGTTCATATTATTTTGCAATATTTGCGTCCAATAGCTCTTCAATGACAACCGGTCTCGTGGGCATGGTTCTATGCAATTTTGCCCATGTCATTAGAGCTTTAAGTAAATACCAAAGACAAACTAATTTATTTCAAAGATTATATTTTCAATTACACCAAATAAAGTTTTCAATTTAACAAACTTATTACAGCAATCCCATTTCATAATTCATATTTTTATTTTTTTCTTGTTGAAAATTATTTTGTCAGTTTATGCCAAATAAGAGATAAGAATTGTGGAGATAGATATGAAATTATAAGAAGAAAATAATTTCATATTTAACATTTATACTTCTTTTAAAAATAAATGTTATAAGATGTACTAGTCGATTCGCATAAATAAATACTATACTAGTTATACTATACTTAGGTTTAAGATTTATGATTTATGACCAGGTAATTTACTATTTTACGTATTGCTCTTTTAATCCTCAGATATGTTGACACAGCAGTTACAATTGTCACTTAAGATAATTAGTTCATTTATGCGGCAAAATTTTCACCAAAATAGAAAAACATTTACCGGCAACATAAATATTTCATTTTTCAACCCAGATGTTCTTAATGTTTCAACCTTTTCCCAAATTTTTTTCCCTTCATATAATTCCAAATGCCGATGTGTTGCACTAGTGGACAATTTTTTTTTTCCAAAATTGTGATAAGAGCTACACCAGTGCACTAGATTATAATGGATTGTTTGTAATTGAATTAAAAAAAAAACCATTATCAATAGTGAAATTTTTAAAATTTCTTCTTTCTATTTTTTTAATCCACTCTCAACAATTTAAAATGGTAATTTAATGGACTAGGGGACATTTTCCCTTTTTGTATTGTTTTTCAAACCTCGTTTAGCGGACTTGAATAAATTCGAATATGCCTAATTTCCCTCAAAATGCCACACATTAGCACCCTCACTGCGCGACTCTTCCGCTTCCTGCTTATCACTGTTAAGTTCAACTGCTTCAAATTCTCCCTCATTCGTTTCAACAGCTGCAAATATTCTCCTAAAAATTTAAAACTTCAACACCCATATTCTCCCTCATTCTTCAGAAGTTGCCAGCATCTACTTAAGCCTTCCGGTCTTCGCTAGAGAAGCAAAGGTTGGGGTTTGCTCTATTTCTTTGAATGTCTTTCATTCTCTTTTCCAAATTGATCTCTCTTGTTTTGTGGTTATTTCGCCTAGGGATTTATTTTTTTTATATCGGTGGTTCGATTAATTTTTTTTCCTTATTTGATGGAAAACATGATTTTTTTGCATACTCGTTCACACTTGCGACGGCTCAGGGATTAATTCCGTGGCAGGTTTTTAAAATTATTCCAAATTGTGTTTCATGCCTTCCGATTTTCCTCCCCCAAGCTTCCTCATTTTTTGGATTTCAGTAGTTTTGCTTCTTGAATATTTGTCTGTTCCTCATCTTCTTTGTTTTCGGCTAGCTGGAAACTGCTTTTTTTTTTTTTTGGTTTTGGGAATGTCAATTATTATTTGAAATTATTGTCTTTCTTGGTCCTCTGTGTGTGAATTTCCCCTATACTAGTGACGTTTTGCTTAATGCCTTGTGCCTCATAAATGAAGTTGAGTCCAAGTTGCAGCTTAATTGGAAAAATCCGATTGTTTATTATTATTTTCTACTTGCTTGCTTGTTTAATGGATTTTGTTGCTGGTCCTAATTCCTTGGATTATAGTTGTCACGTGTAATTGATTGAGCTGCTAGTTTATCACTTAGGTTCCAGTTTGAAGAATTCTTGTTCAACATGGGGTCTTTAACACTCACCTAATTTAACCGTTGCCTGTTGCTTAACAGCCAAGGTTACATTGTTTTGTTAAGTCACGAATTTTTCCCCCCCGACATTTGGTAACATTTTACAAATGAATGTACTTCATCATTAATTTATTTGCGAAACAAATCATTTTTTATCTGTGTCTACTAATAAATAGCTAGTTTTTAACATGCATAATTTTCAGTATACCTAATTGTATGTTGTATAATACATTTTTTATGAGTCCTGTTATTTGTAAAGCTCTATAATAAGTTGAATAAACCCTTGTTTCTACAAAACCCTATTACAAATCATTACAAATCATGAGGACTTAAGAAATCCCACTGTAATCCTATTGACATGCCTTGCTAATTTATTTATTTCTGTCCTCAATAAGTCCCATTTGCTGATTACTGTACGAACAACTAGCTCTTAATTTTTCATCGCTTGAACTTATGTAAGAAGTTTAATTAAAGCAAAATGAGTTTAAGTTATATATAATTTCGAAGCAGAAAGATTTCTACCCTGTTACATATGGCAAGGGGAGACCGCAAGAAGAAGAGGTGCTTAGATGACATTGCCATTCCGCAAGATGGGAATATTGGTTCGACCACTGTGGGTTCTAGCGATCAACCATATGGCTTCATTTCATATTTGTAAGTACCTGTTGCTGTTTTGTTGTTCACATATTTTTCCACCACTGCTCATAAAAACAAATTACCATTGATGTCTTATTCTGTTAATATGTACATATATAATGGTTCATTTTTCCACCACTGCAGGTTGCATTTATGTTGTTTGCATTGGCTACTGTATTATGCCCATCAAGTGCAACGCTTGTTTCGGCTTCTTTCTTGCATCCATTAGTTGATACTAATGCCATAAAAGAACACAATTGGGCCTCATTTTGTTACAGTAGACTAGTAATGGCCATCTCCAAGTTTAAGTCAAATGAATCTGCTCATTTAGGAGGCTGTTTGTTATTTCTTCAGGTTGGTCATTTATATTGTGTCATTACGGATACTTGATTACCATGCATAGGATGCCACAGTATTAATCTTCATATCAATTTGTGGGCATTTGATGCACTAATTCATCAAATTATGCCAAATTGTGTAGATCTTCTACTTTCACAATATTGAAAACTATAACAACAACCAGTGGGGCTCTTCTCTACCTCCAGTATTAGCTTGGAACGATGAAGATATTAAAAAAATCATGCGATGGCTGAACAAACACGGTGGTGATAATTATGAAAAGGTAATGAATGCAATGCCATTATACAAATTAGCATTTTTTATTTTATTTCCTGTTGGTGAAAGAATTTTATATGCTTGATAAATGTAATATTATAGTCATGTTTGCATGTAACAAATCGAATTTTTTTTGGTATAATTTTGCTTAGCACATACAATTTCAGTTTTTTCTTTATTAGTGGACTGCTTCTATACTTTATTGTCATAATTCATCATCTTTAATACAATTTTGGGTTTCTTGTATAGAAAAAAAAGGAGATATTCATGTGAAATTTGAAATCATTAATAAGTTAACATATTGATGATTATAGGTGCGCATGCGCCCTTTTGAGGGTGTTCGATTGTCTGGTCAAGTTCTCATGGACATGGCGATGATTCAACATTACAGAGCGATCGACCCTTGACAACGAGTTTCAACAGCTTAAATAGTATTGTTTTGGATTTAGTCACAGCGGTGAAGCAATCTTTTACCAAGACTCAGAAAGAATGCCCTGACTCAAAACCAGTCCATGATGCTCCAGTAAAAGAAAATGGTGTTCCAACGCCGAGAGTAGCCCCTGCAATTAACGATGAGAATCCAACACCTGATGCTTTTTTCAGAGATACTGTCGATCCGCCACATGATGTTCGCAATGACCTTGGCGACATGATATCTGAAGATAGAAACGCCATTGAGGTGGAGACTTTTTTAAAGGATGATGTTGTCCTGTCGGCTGAGAATACAACAAGTGATGCTAATGCCGAAACAAATGTGCAAGCTTTGAATAGTGATACATCTATGCGTGCACCTGCTGCAGATAATTTAGTTAAGTGATACTTTATGCGTGTTTGGCCTCTTTTATTTAAGTTATTTTATGCCTTGCTGCTCTCGTAACCAATAATCTCGTAATGTATTTCTTTTGTAGGAGGGTAACATCACTGGATTCAGAAAACAACCAGTGTTTTCTTCGACAAGTCGTAGTCGCTACGAGTTTCGATCGATGAAAAGGCCTAGTCGATTCCAACGCTCACCGTTCGAAACGGTCAGCAATAGGTCTGTTAGCCCTTCTTATTGGGCAGGTCCATATGTGGTAAAATCCCCTATATCTGAATCCCAATTGGAAGTGGTCAACTATTTGTTTGATGACAGCCTTGATGAAAAGTAAGTATTGAATTATTAGTAAGTTATTTTAAATGTGTTTTAATTATTACTAATTGCATTGTGCCATTTTGTTTGCATCTCTTTTGTCATGATTTTTTTAGATATTTTTTTTAGTGTTTCATCAATATTGTGTTTTATACTGTATAATTTAAGTGACAATGTGTGCATAAAGTTTGTTGTATAGATCATAAGGTGTATTACGCTAACTCTTTTGTCAAACATGTCAACAGTCAACTCCTTGTGAGTACAGACCACAATGTTTTGAGTCGTACTGCCATGTGCTCATTGAAGCCGACGAAATGGATTCACAGCGATGTTAGTCTTCTTATGTGTAAAACATATTTCTAATATGATAACTTATTAGTATATGGTAGTTTGCATTATGATGTGTTGGTCGCTAACTATGTACTTGACACCAGGTAATCAGCATGTATGCTGAGTACCGGACCATCGAAGAGCTGCGAATTAACTCAGTTGG
The DNA here is from genome assembly GCA_030449925.1 of Citropsis articulata. NCBI lineage: Eukaryota > Viridiplantae > Streptophyta > Magnoliopsida > Sapindales > Rutaceae > Citropsis > Citropsis articulata. The sequence goes on along the minus strand of JASUUH010000122.1, from coordinate 184,310 downwards.
ACCTCGGCATTGGTTCTTGCCTGTTTACTTCTCGGTACACACATATATTGTTAGCATTCATTGTTAGCATTGACCTAGTGTTTAAAACATAATTAATTATAGTAATATATCCCAATTTCAGTTTTTACTGGTCATGAATTGCATAAGATGATAAATTATTAATGAGTAAGGCAACTTAGGTTTAGCACTGGTGATGTCTTTTGCAGAACTCGATATTACACTCAACATGTGTCAACCTAACTCCATTCCATAGGGGAAGTAGCTGGGCTAATCGATTCATGCCGAAGATGGAGACATGTGAGAAGGTTTGCATAATGGTGTTGATGGTTACATTTTGTGTGGGTTTTAAGTTCAATGTTGTACAATCTTGTAATTAAATGATTTGTAAACAAATGACAGATTTTCATACCAATACATGATGGTTCATCACATTGGTTTGTGCTCGTGATAAACATCCATTCCAGCTCTGCTCAGATATGGGATTCACAAGTTTCAAGTCGGCGTAAGCACAAGATAACGCAAAGTTGTGTGGCAGTGGTAAGTGTTGTGAATTTGGAAACATTCTGCTCAGTTTGACATCTCGAATTTATGATAAATGATAAGCATTTTTGTAATGCAAACCGAATTGCCTTATTTTTCTATAGCTCAAGGCACTGGACCATGTACTTGGGGAGGAAGGACAGCAGATGTATGGTCCAAAGTTCAGTTTTGGCCAGTTCCAGCTTGGTCAAAATTCTAATTTGCCACAACAACCAAACGGCAATGACTGCGGTCTATATGTGATGAGGTATATGGATGAATCACCCGGTGTTGTAGACCATACGTACAAGGTAATCCATGATGACATGTTTTGATTAAATTTTTTTCTCAGAATCTGGCAAACGAAAAGCTAAATCATGCCCTGAAGTACAAGTTTTATGTAATGATAGTTAATCTCATTATTTATTTTATGAACAGCATGACTCGGATAAAGAGCGGCTCACAGTAGCTCTATATTTGGCATTATCGGAGATGAATCCTATTCGCAATATGATTGTAGAGCTAGCCAGTGACTACTGTTCCCGAAAGATGGCTGAAATATCAGATAAGCCTCTTGCAACAGGGAATATTCAATCCAGCAGAGATGCAACCAAGTTAAAAAGCAATAGACAAAAGAACAATCCAAAACCAAAACCAAAAGGTCGTGGAAAAAGAAGGTAGTATAGAGGGTAAGTTATATTTGCCTTTATGGTATACAGGCAAAGTGTTATCTTTTATTTAAAATATGTCTTTTATTTTAAGGAATTGTGGAGATAGATATTTTTGACAATGAACTATCAATCTAAATTATTATGATTATTTCATAGAAGAAAATGAACTATCAATGTTTTTATGAAATTTTTGTAGGGTCTGCTATAATTTGTGGGCATTTGAACAAAAGCATGCACATGATCTAATCATGTCTGCATTGTTATTCAACATTAATTGCACGGGTAAAAAAATTTGGAAATAGGCTATACATTTATTTTAGTTTCAATGAAAGTTGTATGGTGTTACGAATTCTGAGAATGTTGGATTTTTTAGATGTAATTTTATAATCATGCTGTCATTTTTCCTAACAGGATAGAAGCAGCGCCTTACTCGAACGTGGATTGCAATTTTTGGGTGAAATGTTGTTGTAAATGTTGGCAATTGTAGATATGTACACTTATGTACATATTTTGGGTAGATGCCAACCGGGTGGCAACAACATATTCTGTGAACTATTATCGACTAGGAAAAATACTTTGTCATTATAAAAAAATTATGCTTGTTGTTGAGATGAGGGAAACGCAAATTGTAATTAAATTTGCTGTTAAGGTTCTGGTATTATGTTAACTGCAATTAGAAGAGTTATTATAATTTATTAATTTATCATCAATCAATTAAAATCATTGTTAATAATTTTTATAATAACTGTAATTATTATTATTGACAATTTTTAGATGAAGAATCGTATTACAATTATGCTTAGGGGCGGAAAGCACCATATGAAGCTGAAACAATGCACGATGGTTAATATTTTGCAGAGGTCGAAAAGTCACTTAAGCCAGCAGGCGTCTCCTGTTACAATTAATTCAAAATAACACTATTAACACTACACACACACACACATATATTAAAACTTGGAGGATTATATAAACTATAGATTAATTCATAAAATATAGGAAATATTGAAAAACAATTTCCTAATTTAAAAAATAAAAAAACTCTTTATTTTTTAGTTATATATTAAATGTTCTAATAATGTATGGACGATAAACATATGGGCCTAAAAATATTTGTCATTATCTACTCGTAACTAAATGCACATAAAAATTAGACGTGTCCGCGATGTCATTAAATTAGGTTTGTCCATTAATCTAATGTGTGTTACCACGCCAGACATTGTATTAATAATTTGTCCCAATTAATAGTCCAACCTCGCACTTAATCCTACCTCCCAAACATAAGCTAAGTAATTTATACCTTTTCATCACAGTAATAATAAATCGTTCACCTAAATGCATTATCTTTGTTGGGAAACAATGTTGTATTTATTGTTATTGTAATGGTGTAATACAAATTACGTTGGATATAATTTGCAAATAATTTTAAAAAATGGCGTGGCGCCAGGAACTTCAATTTTACGCGCCAAAATAGCTCTTATTTAGGCCGCCAGTCTGTTGGGCCTTTTGCTACAATTACCCACGTTCAGCTTTGCACTATGGGAGACAGAGAACAACCCGTTGGATTGAAACAGACTGAAATCAACGCTTGTGATTTTTAATAATAATAATTATTATTATTAATCTTATTGCAATAAGAATAACCTAAATTGGTAAAAATAATAATAACGATTACGTCACTTGTCTCCCTGCAAAGATCGAAATCACTAAATTAGCAGAGCCTTGTCTTTACCAAATCCCTAACAGCTTGTAAGTTGGAAATCGTGTGGACCTGACGCTGTTTGAAGATATGGTATCTGTTTGAAAGCAAGCACCGTCTTCTTGTAATTCAGCCAGGCAATCTTGAAACATCTAGTGGGTTACTTTCAACTTTCAACTGTGACCATATATCTTGGCTGAGTAATAGTGTGGGTCCTCTTTTATTTTACGGTTTTCTTGATCAGTCAGTTTATACAGGCACAAACCGAATTGGTAAGGAGTAAACCCACTTTGCCCTTTGATTTCATAATGCCAACAGTCACAGCACGCATTTGGTTTCTGCATTTTAAAATGTTATTGTGTTTTGTTTGACACAATCACTAACATTGTAATTAAAGGCGTTTGATGCTGTTCAATGTTCTCAGGCATGCTTGAAAATAGTTATGAAGTTACCCATTGACTTGGAATGATGTGCGCAGGCTTCAGTCAACTCTCTTTATGGCAAATATCTTTTAATTAGCCATATATGTAAATGCCCCATTACGTGCTGGCCGCGAAAAATAATTTTCATTAAGTTAACTTATGCATATTTATCAATTCTCCAAATTGTTAAGGTTAAAGGTTTGTGGAAACTGACTGAATATGTCATTAGTATTAACGAATCAAAAATATGCCCTGTGGAAAAAAACACATAAATTAAGTTGCTTCAATTGATCAGGAACTACGTAATACAGTCTCGCAACCTAGATAAGACCATGTCTAGGCAATATATCCCAGAATCTCGTAAGGGCTAATTGTTTGTCCACGAGATGTTTGGATCTAATAATGTATGGACTGATTTTGTTTGACTTGTTAATAGCTTAGTTGCTCTCGTACATCCTATTTTTGTAGACCGCTCATGGCAAAAGGAGACTTGAGGCAGAAGAGACGGTCAGTTGGCGTTATCTGCCAGGAAGAAGGAAATGTTGATACAATCACTGACGACTGCAGTCGTTCATCATATGGCTTCGTGTCGTACTTGTAAGTTGAAGTCATTATTATGTTAATCAAACTTTGCTATATTCCTATTTGAATATTGAAGATAGCAAAATAAATTTTAAAATGTTTCTTAAGAAAAATATAGATAATCTACTTAAAACAATATGTGCAATCAGTACTCACAGTGTGGGAGGAAATCACCGAGTACATGAAAACGTAAAATGCCCAAAAACAAATTGGGGACTGAAGTCCCTACTGCTCTTAAAATATTAGTCAACAGCTATATGTTGGCATTTTTTTTTCTTGAAATCTAACCGTTTGCGGGTTCATTGGCTGTCGTACAGCAACGAGCAAGTTAAGCGCATGAAAAAATCCGATGAAAACTTTATTGTTACCAAAGAGGTATTATATAGGCGTATTTTTATGTTACAAACTTCATTGTATGATATGGAACACACTCCATATTGACAACTGATTAACGCCAGTGTATGATGAACCTTTTTTTTCCAACAGGTCAGAAAATGGTTGGGCGAAACATACAAAAGCCTACCCCCGAATGAAAAGGCCAAGTACATCAAACCCCCCATTAATATTGCAGATTAGGATCTTCAAACTAATGATGGCGATCAACTGCAACAAAAGACGGGGAAAAATGGATTAGAATGTCGCTGTGCTCCAGATCGGTTTCATGAGCTACTTAAAACGTTCAGTATTGAAAAGCAGCGATCCGTTCGGGAAATTGGATTTGATAGCCTCTTACGGTTGCGAACCGGTAGGCTGCAGCGGAGGTTGTGTGCATGGTTGATTGATCAGTTCTTACCTGATGAGGGTGTCATCATTTTGGATAAACAGCGCATTCCGGTGACTACAACGACATTTTCCAATATAATGGGAATACATGATGGAGGTTTATCTGTATCTTTGTCTGATGAGGCTGATAAAATTACAACATTCAGAGACACTTTCAAGTGCACTAGTCGAGGAATGAGCATAAGAAACCTGGAAGATTTCCTAAAGCATTTAGATGGTACTAGCGATGAGTTCAAGTACTATCAATATTGGTATAATATAATTAACAAACATGTGAAAGTTATGTTCTATCACCGCCACCGTCTTATGCCCGTCAAGTGCACCAATTATATCGGCTTCTTTCTTGCACGCGCTAAGCGAGACGGGTGCCATAAGAGAACGTAATTGGGCTTCTTTCTGTTACGATCGACTTGTAATGGCTGTCTCCAAGTTCAAGTCAAATGCTTCAGCTCATGTTGGGGGCTGTCTGTTATTTCTTCAGGTTGGTAACTTCTCGTATTTGATAATGAGTTTTGGTTTATGCATATATTGGTAGGGGTGAAATAATTGTCTCTATTACTAATCAAGCAACTGATGCACTAACACATGTAAGTCACTAAAATCATTAGATATTGTACATGCATAATGTTGAATATTATGGAAATGTCCATCGTGGCTCTTCACTGCCTCCAATTGTAGCTTGGAATGAGGAAGAGATTAAAAAGTTCATGCGGTGGCTGAAAACACAAGGCGGTGTGAATTCGGAGAAGGTAACCGGTGTAATGAGTAGTTTTGTGTCATAGTTGTATTTAGCAGCATTGACCGACCTAATGCTCATAGGTGCATCATGCGGATCGTGGAAATGTTGGTTCTTCTGCCTGCTCATGGACATGGCGCACGGCCGCATGCAGACACGAGCAATCCGATGCAATACAAAACCTAACAATGAGCATCAACAAACTTAGTAATATTATTGTAGACTTAGTGACCATGGTAAAGCAATCTGTTGTTGAAAATCCGAAAGCTGGGGCCGAATCGACCCCGACTTATGCAAAAGAAGATCCTCCACCATCGACTAAAGTTAGCCCATCTTTTGAGAATCTTAATGAGAATAAAGATCCTGCGGTTGCACCCAATGACTTGTCCAACAATCCTGGTCACGTTACAGTTGAGAATACAAATCCCATTATAATGGACAGTTTTTTTAATGATGATGTTGCTCCATTGTGTCATGGTCAAGCCACAGACACCAAGTGTGAAAGAAATGCAGAGGCCTTCAATGAAAATACATCTACTGATGTGCCCCATGACGTGGATATAATAGTTAAGTCATTGGTAAGAACCATTTCACCTCTTTCGTTTGTAATCACAGGTGTGATATCATTTTAACTGACCCCGTAATGTAGGAGGATAATGTTACGGGATATATGAATGAGCCAGACTTGTGTAAAACAATTCGTAGTCCTTATGAGTTTCGATCGATCATAAAACCTAGTCGGTTTCAACGCTCGCCATTTGAAAAGGTTAACGACAACTGTGTCACGGCACGATATTGGGCAGGGCCTTATGTGGTGACTTCACCTATCACTGACGATGAACTGCAACTACTTACTTATGTATTTGATGACAGCCTAGATGAAAAGTAAGAGTTAAGACGTGTATGAGCTCAATATTTATGTACACTTTGATGGAATTCAAAAATTACATTTTTGTACAGGAAACGACTTATTAACTAATAAATTGTTTTGAGGTTGCTTTTACAATTTTGTACATACTCTAAATTTCGTGTGCTTGTTATCAGGGAGATCATCGTCTGTACAGCATACAACTCTGTGTCGCGAAGCAGTATGTGCTCGTTGAAGCCAACAAAGTGGATACATAGCGATGTGAGTTTTTATTATGTAAAGTTTTTAAAATTTTAAACATGCTTTCGTACTATTTAAAAGGGAAAAATATAACAAACCACCATTATAATGGATTGTTTTTTAATTTTGAAAAAATGGAGTGTGTATGGATACATACTTATGTACCTATCAATTTTAATATTTGGGGTGTTTTTTAGTTGAATATGGTGGTTGGTTTGCTAACTAAAAGCGACATCAGGTTATCAGTATGTATGCGGAGTACAAGACAATCGAAGAGCTACAAAATAATCCAACTGGACCACAAACATGGTTCTTACCAACTTCTTTCTCGGTAAATAAATTTGTGTTAGAATGGATAGTGTTTATGAAGAACAGTTAATCTTATAACAGAAACACCTACATGTTCACCTCTCGTATTGCATATTTTGCAGAATTCTGTATTACACTCGGCTCGTACAAACCTAACTTCCTTCTGTAGTGGCAGTAGATGGGCTAATCGGTTCATGCCGAGCATAGCAACTTGTGAGAAGGTTAGCATGTCGCATCCATAGGACGAATGAGTCGGTGAAATTTGAACTCTTAGTTATCTGTGTGTTTAACATGTGCATGTTATCATGGTTGAGTTCGTATTCAAAAAATAAAAATTAACTTTATATGAAATATGCAGATCTTCATACCAATGCACGATGGTTCAAATCGTTGGTTTATGCTCGTGGTTAACATCCATGCTAACTCTGTTGAAGTATGGGATTCACTACAATCAGGCAGTCATAAAACAAAGACTATAGAAAGTTGCCTGTCCACGGTAAGCATTGTGAAAATGAATACATTTCTCTACTAGACTTTCATTTTTAGGGCGTAATAGGAGAAAAAAGTTTATCTTTTAATTGAAATAAAAAGTGCAATATTATGCTACAGCTCAGGGCATTGGACCATGTTGTAGGTGAGGAAGGGCAGCAGGTGTATGGTTTAAATTTCAAGTTCCAACATTTTGAGATATGTCAAAATAGTCAGTTGGCGCAACAGCCGTACAGCAATGATTGCGGCCTATATGTGATGATGTATATGGATCAGCCTTCCATTGTTGGAACCCAAAGTTACAAGGTAACAACGCATGGACAATTGTGTTGATGAAAATAATTAAGTTCGGAAGAATAAGGCAAGGACAAATTTCAAACTTAACTGAAGATATTTTTGGTCAGATATTAATGTGCATCTGTGTGAATGTCAGCATGACTCAGATCAGGCACGTCTCAAAATGGCGTTGAAGTTGATAATGTCGGACATGAATCCTGCACGAAGTACTGTTGTGCATCTGGCTAGTGAGTTTTATTCTAGGACGATGGCTGCAATCTCAGATTTACCTCCTACAATAGGGAAAACTTTTCCGAAGACTGGTGAGAAAAAAAAAATGAACGTTGGTGGAAAAAGGAACGTACCAAGGCCTAAACCAAAAGGTCATGGAAAAAGGAGATAGGTTGCAGGTACAGGTGATGTTCTTAATTTTTGTTCTTAATAACATTCACTGTCAATTGCTTCACTCTGTGTTTGCCACGGCTTGCCATCAAAACAGATACAAAGTAGAATCTAATTTGCTATTCAATTACCAGCAGGTGATGCACTAATACATACAAATTGTGTCCATGGAAAAGCCCAAGGAGAAATAAATTCCTTAATTTATTTCATTTCCGCGTGCCATTCTTAGATATAAAACTTTTTTGCTAACCTGAGTTGCGGACAATACTTGCATTCATATCCCATTATTTAAATTGTAAAACGTTTGACGTAGATAGTGTGTAAATGTAATGTATATTTCAAGCAAATTAGGGATTTTAATCTTGTGGAAACACTGAAATGTAAACTATAGTATATGTAGTTGATTGGTATTTGTAATTGGTGCAGGGTGGCTATATGGTCCAACTGTCCGCAGAAACTAGAAGTTATAAACTATTCCATTCTGCACTGCTGGATCATACGTGTCAGCGAGCAAGCCTTTATTAGAGTTTTTTTTTGTTTTTTGTTGGGTTGGGCAGTACACGTCAACAACAATGAAGTTGATGTGCATATGTTATTTTTGGATATAGAGGGCCACATGGAGGATAGATGTGAACATGGTATATTTTGTTTATTTGGTTATTTTGTTAGGTTGGGCAGTTTAGGTAAACATCAACTACAATGAAGTTGATGTGCATATGTAATTTTTGGATGTAAAAGGGGACATGGAGGATAGATATGAACATGGTATATTTTGTTATTTTGTTGGGTTGGGCGGTTTAGGTCTACTTAAACCACAATTCGTTAACCTGCATATGTAATTTTTGGATGCTAAGGGGAAGACGGAGGGTAGACGTCAAGATGGTATTTGTTGTTCTTTTGGTTTTTTGTTGGGCTGGGCAGTTTAGGTAAACTTCAACAATAATGAAGTTATTGTGCATATGTTAATTTTTGGATGTAAAGGGGCACAGGAAGGATAGATGTGAACATGATATATTTTGCTTTTTTGATAGTTGTTGGGTTGCACAGTTTCGGTAAACTTCAACAACAATGAAGTTAATGTGAATATGGTATTTTTTGATGTACTAAAGTAATCAGAGAGTTATTTGGTATTCTCTGAAACACTGAGGGGAACCATTTGGAAATGTTTGTAGTTTGAGTCAAGTATGTCATGTATTAAGCTATGAATTTCTGTTTTTATTTTAGAAATTAAAATATCCGCTATTTTATTAAGCTATGAATTTCTGTTTTTATTTTAGAAATTATAATATCCGCTATTTTTACATTATTATTGAACTTCTTATCATTAATCTCATGCTTGCGACAATTGCAACAAAACATAACACAAATATTCTAATAATTGGTAAGTTTTGCTGTTCAGAAATTGAAGGGACTGAAATTGGTCCACACGCTAGTTAGAATGAGAGTTTTTATTTTGGATTATAAGAAGAGAAATTTTGTTTCATCACTGAAGTGTGGGATTGTGTTTGGTGTATTACAATAAGTTTTTGTTACAAAATTAATTTGTAACCAATCATGATATTGTATTAATTTAATAGAATATAGAGTTCTAACAAGGCGTAAGGCAGAGTGCCAAACACACATTTAAGTCTTATTTTTAAACCCTAAGAATTCGCTTGAACGAAAAATCATTCCAATATTTGGGATCAAAATATTATTTCAGAACGATTTATGGGTAAGTTTTATTATTTTGGAAAAACTTTGCAAAGGATGGAAAGTTAGCGGCTAACCGCGTTCCATCCACCGGCTAACCGTGTGAATTCAGCTGCACTCCAGGAAGATAGTGCCTAGCCGGCTACTGTAGTCGGCAAACCGACTATAAAAACGAACAACACAACTTCTTGTACCGAAAGATAACGGCTAGCCGGCTTTTTGAAGCGGAAAAACCGAATCATGAAGGTAAATTGGGACTTGAGGACAGAAAGGTTGCGGCTACCCGCATATTACCCAGCGGCTACCCGCATGATTTCACCCGGCCCAAGAATATTGAGGTGCACCCGAAATCGCACTGCATCGAAACGGCTAGCCGGATGGCTGATGCGGCTAACCGCTAACTATCTACCGGCTAACGTCTCCAATTCGCATGAACTCCAGAAACATAGCGCCAAGCCGGCTTTTATAGTCGGCTACCCGGACGAGGAATACTGATGGTTAAAACCATAATCAGAATTGTTTCTCCAAGTAACCAATCTATCCCATACATTATTGAATTGGAATACCATGCCTACATGTGTATAGCAAAATTTAATTTAAAACATGTGCAAATATGTTGAGAGTAACAAATGTTTAACCACAAACTGAATCAGAACACAACGTTACAAAATGTGCTGCTCGGTAATATCACAAAAGTGTCATGAAAACTACAAAGCTGTTTCGAAAAACTCTAGTAATGTAGGTAAGGCAGCACGCCTATGGTAGGTGAAAGGCCTTTTGAAGGAAAGCTGAGACCACTATTGAATTGGCCATCAAACTTATTCAAAGCAGACCAAACAAAATCAACAGTACCCATGGAGTTTCCATCCTCATGAGCTGCAAAATTGAAACTTGCAGCTGCTGTCATGTTCATTGTATTTTCAGAAATAAAATCAGTGTTGAAGCTAGCATTGTCGTTATCATTCTTACCATATGCTGCATGAGCTTGTGGACATTTTCTTTTGGTATGACCAGGTTGATGACAAACACCACAAACACGCCGTTTTTTAGCAAGGCTACATTTGGATGAACCCTTGGACTTAACAAGCAATGGATCGTGAATAACATTGGCCGTACATGTAGTTTTCGTTGAATGTCCTGGAAGACCATCAGTGCCTAATGCATCTTGCGCTCGTAAGGTCAATTCACGGATAACCTCAATGACATCATTATAACAATCAATCGACTTCGCTGCAAAATGTATCAGGTTTCGACACGCGATGGTCAAAGATCCAACGCGGACAGCCTCACTAATACTTGGGTTCCCACAAGAATTTCGCAAATAAGAATTTGGAATTTTGGCATCCTTTGTCCAACGAGGCAAAATCATACACATAGGTATCTCTGATAGATTTTCTGCCTTCATAACAGCGAAACAGTGGCTGCATGGTATACCAAGTGTCTGCATAAGATTGCAAGTGCACACAATCCTTGAATCGGATTCATGAAAAATGACCCTCCAAGACCGATTCCCGGATCTGAATTTTTTTATATCATACACCCGGCGACCAATATCAGACATGATATTTGAGATGTATAACAACCCATCTTCACGAAGTTCTTCAAGGACCCGGTTAAACACTCTGCGAGTATACACTGAGGCAGCTTCGTGAATGCAAAGAGGTGACAAACACAGGACATGTGTGGCATGAGAGGTGGTCATCTTCGGCTTCCTTTTGACGTTGCCGTGCAATCAAAAGTTCCATCTCCATGACGAACTCAAATAACATCATCTTGCCACAAACATATTGATTTAGATATGCATTCATACTCTCGCATCGTTGATTACTTCGAAGCCCACCGAAAAACGTATGCCTCAAAAACGCCTCAAATTACATATGCCGATCGTGTATAATTTACTTATCCACTAATTGTTATTTAAATTTGAAACTGGAAATCATTTCATCCCACTTTAGTTGAAACTCATCCTCCGTCATATAATCCAACATAACATCTTCAAAGCACTTGTAAAATACGCTCAAATATTTGTTGTTACATTTCGCCTAAGTGCCAACAACACAACTGTGAGAAGATTTGGCAACATTGTTCAGATGGCATTACGAATTGCCTTATCTCCAAGTGACAAGACAGTGCAATTTACCATCCATCGAGATGAAAGTAAGGAGCCATATGTACTTGTCTTCGCCTCACTAGAAAGCAGGTAAAGCCAAACAATGTACTCTCATGTGATGATTTACACCAACAAACAAGACAAGGGTTTATTATAGGCATTAGTTTTGTATGTAGTAATCAAATGTTAAAACATCACCAAAGTAGTGGAAATTTGCACGCATTCCGTAGTCACACCAAAATATATCGAAATTGCTTTCGAGTCAAGAGTGTATTGATAATAGAATCCGCTGTCCATGTCTTGTTTTCTACGTAGCATTGAAAGCATTGTTTCTGAGTCTGTTTCAACAATTTGCTCTCGACGGCCAGCATATAAACGATTTCCCAGGTCATTTCGTATGAATCCAACATGCTCATAGCCACCGAAAGGCCCGCCATTAACTCATGGATCCGGATGGGACACATTACGGCAAGAGCGAAGAAATTGCACCTGAGTGGGAGGCATTAGTGCATGAGTGTGTGTGTCGGTCCATTCCCGGGCAACCCAAACACCTTTAGCGTGATTAAAACCAACGCGAAAAGCAGCCTCACACAATACCCTTGTTAAAGGTTTGGCTATCCTTTTTCGATCACTTTTATTCAAATACTTGCACCTCTCACCTTCTTTTGAACAAACCCATCTTCTAATTGTGATATTGCCTCGAGTTTGCCTTTTTAATATCTCTCCGAACACTGAAACCGATACTCTTCGCATAGGCAAAGTAAAACTCTTCAGCATCTTCTATTGATGAAAACTCTCTGCCAATTACATCACACTTTGACAGCCTCTCTGTAGAAACAAAAGAGGAAAGATGTCGATCATTATCCGTGTGATCCTCCAAAAGGAAACGAAATGCAGTGGGTCTGAGGATGTCGAATTATGAGCATAGGCAGCAAAAGAAACGGAAGCACCAGTCATAGCGCCCTCCACTGACACTGCAGGACGACTCACGTCTATATTGAAACCCAGAGAGGGTTCGTTGCTTGTGTTCAAATGTCCCTCCATTTATAAGTCACATGATCATTCTCTCTAATTAAACACTTGTAAATTTCACAAGTCACAGTGCAATATAGTGAAGAAGCAGGAAATAGCTAAGCTTTAGAATTGTTAAAAACTTACCAACAGCAGTCAAACTTAACAGTCAACAGGAAAAGCATGGTACCGAACTAATGAAACCATCTTCATTCCTTCAACGAGGAGACGAGCAACGAGTTGGAAAAAAAAATTGTGAAGTGTTAGGTATTATGTGAACCGCATGCTTCAAACCAAACGTTGCTACTTGAGGAATTTAGAAGAAATTTTGAACGCAAAGTTGGTGGGCATATAAGTTCCAACATGTGAACCAAAAATGTGCAAATACTTAACCATAAAATGAGACAATCGAACCAAGAAAATTATTCATGATATTTAAACCATATAATTACAATTTTACCCAATTAACTGGAATTAAGAACGCAAAACTTATGAAACTATAACTATAATTGAAATACGGCAACCAAGAGGGTCCGACCCGCGAGAAATGAGCATGACTAGAATAGAAAAATTAATTGAAACACATGAACCATGATGAGAGAAAAAGGAACGACATTTGAACCAAAACTTAAACCTAAAACTTGAAACAACATTTGAACCAACAAATAAAACCACGAAAAAAGATTATGATATTTAACCCATTGTATTAAAATTTTACCTATTTAACTGGGATAACCAACCTACAACGTGTGAACACATCATTGAAATTGGTAAACCAAACTTTGAGAAAGAGTAACCAAAATTGGTTATGAACATAATCAAAATAAATTTCGGCAAACCAAACCTGGAATATCGAATAAGTATTGGTATATAACCACATTAGTAAGAATATCAAACGTAAAATTTGTGAACAAATAAATTGAAATAACTAGATAAATAAGTGAAATTTATTAACCAAATATCGAAACCACCAAACCAAGAAAAATTTTAAAGATATTTGACGACGAATTGAAATGTTTAACGAATTAAAAAGAAAAACCAACGTAAAACCTGTGAAACTATAATTGAAAGATGTTACTCAAAATTGGAGAACGATTAAATTTATGGAAACCAAACCCGATAGCTAACCTTAATAACTGGAATCCAAACGATTTAATTGGAATATTTAACCAAAAATTGGAGAACAACTTCATTGAAATATAGTAACCATTGGAAGAGAAAGTAGAACGAAAACTTGGAATAAAACCAACGACAAATTGACAATTTTACATCACTTGGCATATCACAATAGATATTGGTACAAAACCAAGTTTGTCGGAAGTTTAACGAATTAAATGGATAAACCGACGTATTTTTCGAGGCATACATAATTGAAACATTGTACCAAAATTGGAGAAAGAGTAACCCAAATTGGTATCCAACATAACCAAAATAAATATATGGAAACCAAACCCGGTAGCTAACCTCAATAACTCGAATCCAAACGAATTAATCGGAATATTTAACCTGAAATTGGAGAACAACTTCGTTGAAAAATAAGAACCATTGGAAGAGAAATTAGAACGAAAACTTGGAAGAAACCAACGACAACTTGACACATTGACATCACTTGGAAATCACAATAGATATTGGTACACAACCAAGTTTGTCGGAGATTTAACCAATTAAATGGAACAACCAACGTAAAACCTGTGAAACTATAATTGAAAGATGTTAACCGAAATTGGAGAAAGACTAACCGAAATTGGTATCCTACATAACGAAAATAAATTTATTGAAACCAAACCCGGTTGCTAACCTCAAAAACTGGAATCCAAACGATTTAATTGGAATCTTTAACCAACAATAGGAGAACAACGTCGTTGAAATATAGTAACCGTTGGAAGAGAAAGTAGAACGAACACGTGGAATAAAACCAACGACAAATTGACAATTTTACATCACTTGGAATATCACAATAGATATTGGTACAAAACCAAGTTTATCGGAAGTTTAACGAATTAAATGGATAAACCGACGTATTTTTCGAGGCATACATAATTGAAAACTTGTACCAAAATTGGAGAAAGAGTAACCCAAATTAGTATCCACCATAACCAAAATAAATTTATGGAAACCAAACCCGGTAGCTAACCTCAATAACTCGAACCCAAACGAATTAATCGGAATATTTAACCTGAAATTGGAGAACAACTTCGTTGAAAATAAGAACCATCGGAAGAGAAATTAGAACGAAAACTTGGAAGAAACCAACGACAACTTGACACATTGACATCACTTGGAAATCACAATAGATATTAGTACACAACCAAGTTTGTCGAAGGTTTAACCAATTAAATGGAACAAACAACGTAAAACCTGTGAAACTATAATTGAAAGATGTTAACCGAAATTGGAGAAAGATTAACCGAAACCGAATTAGTATCCTACATAACCAAAATACAATTATTGAAACCAAACCCGGTTGCTAACCTCAAAAACTGGAATCCAAACGATTTAATTGGAATCTTTAACCAACAATAGGAGAACAACGTCGTTGAAATATAGTAACCGTTGGAAGAGAAAGTAGAACGAACACGTGGAATAAAACCAACGACAAATTGACAATTTTACATCACTTGGAATATCACAATAGATATTGGTACAAAACCAAGTTTATCGGAAGTTTAACGAATTAAATGGATAAACCGACGTATTTTTCGAGGCATACATAATTGAAAACTTGTCAAAATTGGAGAAAGAGTAACCCAAATTAGTATCCACCATAACCAAAATAAATTTATGGAAACCTAACCCGATATTTTATCTCAATAACTCGAATCCAAACGAATTAATCGGAATATTTAACCTGAAATTGGAGAACAACTTCGTTGAAAATAAGAACCATCGGAAGAGAAATTAGAACGAAAACTTGGAAGAAACCAACGACAACTTGACACATTGACATCACTTGGAAATCACAATAGATATTAGTACACAACCAAGTTTGTCGAAGGTTTAACCAATTAAATGGAACAAACAACGTAAAACCTGTGAAACTATAATTGAAAGATGTTAACCGAAATTGGAGAAAGATTAACCGAAACCGAATTAGTATCCTACATAACGAAAATAAATTTATTGAAACCAAACCCGGTGGCTAACCTCAAAAATTGGAATCCAAACGATTTAATTGGAATCTTTAACCAACAATAGGAGAACAACGTCGTTGAAATATAGTAACCGTTGGAAGAGAAAGTAGAACGAACACGTGGAATAAAACCAACGACAAATTGACAATTTTACATCACTTGGAATATCACAATAGATATTGGTACAAAACCAAGTTTATCGGAAGTTTAACGAATTAAATGGATAAACCGACGTATTTTTCGAGGCATACATAATTGAAAACTTGTACCAAAATTGGAGAAAGAGTAACCCAAATTAGTATCCACCATAACCAAAATAAATTTATGGAAACCAAACCCGGTAGCTAACCTCAATAACTCGAACCCAAACGAATTAATCGGAATATTTAAACTGAAATTGGAGAACAACTTCGTTGAAAATAAGAACCATCGGAAGAGAAATTAGAACGAAAACTTGGAAGAAACCAACGACAACTTGACAAATTGACATCACTTGGAAATCACAATAGATATTGGTACACAACCAAGTTTGTCGGAGATTTAACCAATTAAATGGAACAACCAACGTAAAACCTGTGAAACTATAATTGAAAGATGTTAACCGAAATTGGAGAAAGACTAACCGAAATTGGTATCCTACATAACGAAAATAAATTTATTGAAACCAAACCCGGTTGCTAACCTCAAAAACTGGAATCCAAACGATTTAATTGGAATCTTTAACCAACAATAGGAGAACAACGTCGTTGAAATATAGTAACCGTTGGAAGAGAAAGTAGAACGAACACGTGGAATAAAACCAACGACAAATTGACAATTTTACATCACTTGGAATATCACAATAGATATTGGTACAAAACCAAGTTTATCGGAAGTTTAACGAATTAAATGGATAAACCGACGTATTTTTCGAGGCATACATAATTGAAAACTTGTACCAAAATTGGAGAAAGAGTAACCCAAATTAGTATCCACCATAACCAAAATAAATTTATGGAAACCAAACCCGGTAGCTAACCTCAATAACTCGAACCCAAATGAATTAATCGGAATATTTAACCTGAAATTGGAGAACAACTTCGTTGAAAATAAGAACCAACGGAAGAGAAATTAGAACGAAAACTTGGAAGAAACCAACGACAACTTGACAAATTGACATCACTTGGAAATCACAATAGATATTGGTACACAACCAAGTTTGTCGGAGATTTAACCAATTAAATGGAACAACCAACGTAAAACCTGTGAAACTATAATTGAAAGATGTTAACCGAAATTGGAGAAAGACTAACCGAAATTGGTATCCTACATAACGAAAATAAATTTATTGAAACCAAACCCGGTTGCTAACCTCAAAAACTGGAATCCAAACCATTTAATTGGAATCTTTAACCAACAATAGGAGAACAACGTCGTTGAAATATAGTAACCGTTGGAAGAGAAAGTAGAACGAACACGTGGAATAAAACCAACGACAAATTGACAATTTTACATCACTTGGAATATCACAATAGATATTGGTACAAAACCAAGTTTATCGGAAGTTTAACGAATTAAATGGATAAACCGACGTATTTTTCGAGGCATACATAATTTAAAACTTGTACCAAAAAAGGATAAAGAGTAACCCAAATTAGTATCCACCATAACCAAAAAAAATATATGGAAACCAAACCCGGTAGCTAACCTCAATAACTCGAACCCAAACGAATTAATCGGAATATTTAACCTGAAATTGGAGAACAACTCATGAAAATAAGAACCATCGGAAGAGAAATTAGAACGAAAACTTGGAAGAAACCAACGACAACTTGACAAATTGACATCACTTGGAAATCACAATAGATATTGGTACACAACCAAGTTTGTCGGAGATTTAACCAATTAAATGGAACAACCAACGTAAAACCTGTGAAACTATAATTGAAAGATGTTAACCGAAATTGGAGAAAGACTAACCGAAATTGGTATCCTACATAACGAAAATAAATTTATTGAAACAAAACCCGGTTGCTAACCTCAAAAACTGGAATCCAAACCATTTAATTGGAATCTTTAACCAACAATAGGAGAACAACGTCGTTGAAATATAGTAACCGTTGGAAGAGAAAGTAGAACGAACACGTGGAATAAAACCAACGACAAATTGACAATTTTACATCACTTGGAATATCACAATAGATATTGGTACAAAACCAAGTTTATCGGAAGTTTAACGAATTAAATGGATAAACCGACGTATTTTTCGAGGCATACATAATTGAAAACTTGTACCAAAATTGGAGAAAGAGTAACCCAAATTAGTATCCACCATAACCAAAATAAATTTATGGAAACCAAACCCGGTAGCTAACCTCAATAACTCGAACCCAAACGAATTAATCGGAATATTTAACCTGAAATTGGAGAACAACTTCGTTGAAAATAAGAACCATCGGAAGAGAAATTAGAACGAAAACTTGGAAGAAACCAACGACAACTTGACAAATTGACATCACTTGGAAATCACAATAGATATTGGTACACAACCAAGTTTGTCGGAGATTTAACCAATTAAATGGAACAACCAACGTAAAACCTGTGAAACTATAATTGAAAGATGTTAACCGAAATTGGAGAAAGACTAACCGAAATTGGTATCCTACATAACGAAAATAAATTTATTGAAACCAAACCCGGTTGCTAACCTCAAAAACTGGAATCCAAACGACTTAATCAGAATATTTAACGTCAAATTCAAAGAACAACTTCGTTGAAATATGGGAACCATCAGAAGAGAAAGTAGAACAAAAACTAGGAAGAAAACCAACGACAAATTGATAAATTGATATCACTTGGAATATCACAATAGATCTTGGTACACAACGATGTTTGTCGGAATATTAACGCAAAATTAGTGATCCATAAGTTGATACATAATAACCTAAAAGAGAAAATCATTAACGCTAAACGGAGATACGTCGAACCAAGAAAAATGTTACTGATATATAACCTATTTAATTGAAAGTTTTCCGAATAAACTGGAATAGGGAACGCAAACTTGTGAAATTGTAATTGAAAGATGTCAACCAAAATTAGAGAAAGATTAACCTAAATTGGTATGTAAAATAACCAAAATAAATTAATGGAAACCAAACCCGGTATCTAACCTTATAACTGGAATATTAACGACTTAATTGGAATATTTAACGTGAAATTGGAGAAAAACTTCGTTAAAATATAGCAACCATCGGTAGAGAAAGTCGAAAGAAATGTTGGAACCAAACCAACGACAAATTGACATAACTTGGAATATCACAATAGATATTGGTACCCAACGGCGTTTCTAGGAATATTAAAGCAAAATTAGTGAATCAATAAGTTGAAATATAAGAACCTAAAAGGGAAAAGTTTTAACTTAAAACCGAGACAACTGAACCAAGAAAAATTTTATTGATATATAACCTATGTAATTGAAATTGTACCGAATAAACTGGAATAAGGAACGCAAACTTGTGAAATTAAAATTGAAAGATATCAACCAAAATTGGAGAAAGAATAACCGAAATTGGTATCGCACATAACCAAAATAAATTTATGGAAACCAAACCGAGTAGCTAACCTTAATAACTGTAATCCTAACGACTTAATTGGAATTGCGAACGGAAAATTGGAGAAAAAATTCGTTGAAATATTAGTACCATTAAGAGAGAAAGGTGAACGAAAACTTGGAGCCGATCCAAAAAAAAATTCAAATTGCTTGGAATCTAACAACAAAATTTTATACTTTAGGAGTTTAGTGGAAATATGGAACGCAACATTAGAGCTTCAGAAAAGTTAACCTATTAATGGAGAACTCTAACCAAGACTTGGAAGTCATCAAACCAAAAAAAGTTGTGTCGATTTCTAACGCAAATAAGTGGAATCTTGACAAATTAATTGAAATATTACACTTAAAACTAATGGAATAATAGTTAAAATATTACAACGAAATTTGGAGAAAGTTTCACCCTTTCTTCAAACTAATCTAACAAGAGAAATGAATTTAATTGGAATTTAACCGAAAATACGAGTATTTTACGAGTTTGGTGGGAACACTAAACCTATAACTAGTGGATCGGAAAGTGGAGATAACCAAACCAATTAGTGAGAAAGGCTAATCAAAATTAGGTACATGTAAAACTTACTTGGAATGTAACCGAATATATTGGTATTTAACTAAAACAGTCGAGACATACTTATTTTAATTGATTTTTAATTTTTATTCAAGCAAAAAAAAATTTTTCCCCTTAAATAATATTTCTATTCAATATTTACACAATTTCCTTGACTTTTCTCATTTTATTTTTTTTCTGCATTAAATATCATTTTTTTAAATTTTTTGAATGAACAACCGGTGAAAAACCGGTTGCTCAAGTTTTGTTTCTACTGTTAAGAGAGCTGTATTGAATACAGGGATGTATTATAGGATGACTCGATGGATGAGTGTGCATGGCCTTAAGTGGGAGTTGAAACTTCATCTGACATAGAAGTGCCAGATGGCAGGCCCAAAAGAACAAAAGAACCTGGCGAGGCCAAACCAGCTAGGATAAGGTTTCCCATCAAATGTAATACTTGCGAATGTCTTGGGGACAACAAAAGGGGCTACCTCAATTTTCCAAAAACCACAAGAATCACCACAGTATAATTTGAACGTCAGTTTAATTTTTTCTTTTTTAATTTCAATGAGTGAAGTTAACAAATATTGATTTTGATGTTGCGTAAGGGAACAATAGGACTGCATCAAGTGCATAGGTTTAATTTTATTATGAAAATTTAATTCGAAAGGATTTTTTTTTGGTTATTTTTCATTAAACTGCTTAAAACTTGGTGATATTGGTTGTGTGCAGGGAAGCAATAAGACTTCATGAAGCGCACATGTTTAATTTAGTTATAAAAATTCAACTGAAAAGGATTCTTTTCCCTTTTTTGTGTTATTTTTCATTAAATTGCTTAAATCCTAGTGATGTTTCTTGTGTGTAGGCAAGCAATATCACTTCATCATCTGCACAGGTTAGATTTTGTAATTGATGAAGGAGATAAGGTGTGTATGTATGTGTGTGTGTGTGTGTGTGTGTGTGTGTGTGTGTGTGGTGTTATCAAATGGATTAATAAGTTGGTGACCGTAGTGATGTGTTGGCAACCAATAGAACATCACTAACTGTACATGTTGGATAGATTAGTGCAGTTTTTTTTAATTAAATGAAATTAAAGTCTTTTTTTCTTTTTTTGGGCAGCATGGAACTAACCCACAATCTCAACAGGTAGATCTCAATAAACAAGCAATTAGCTATAGTTTTGAACAAGACAGTCAGGCTTCAATCGATGTCACTCTGCCAATAGGACTTCATGCTCAACTTTTGTAGACTGCACCTCAACCTTAAAATGAAGAACCTGTCATTATCAACAAGGATTAACATAGTACAATTTCACCTTGGGCTAGCATTTAATTCTCCATTATATAATGTTGTTGGCTATTTCTTGTGTTTAAATTTCAATTTACCTTAATATTGTTAAGGTGTTTGTTAGCATGAATTTAATTAACTTTCATACTTTTAATTTCAATTTTAGACCGGATGTTATTGTGGTTTTTCTAAGATTATATTCAATACATATGTTAATTTAAGAATCATCATACTTCTTATCAAAAAATAAAATAAAATCATCATACTTTTATAGATGTGAT
Source organism: Citropsis articulata (assembly GCA_030449925.1). NCBI lineage: Eukaryota > Viridiplantae > Streptophyta > Magnoliopsida > Sapindales > Rutaceae > Citropsis > Citropsis articulata. Next base: position 162,669 of record JASUUH010000122.1, on the reverse strand, counting down.
GGAATTATATGGATCGCAAATTACATTTTGATGCCTAATTCCAAGAGTTATGATAGTTATATTTTTTAATGTTGCTCTTTATATTAGAATTAGTTTACGAAAATTGACTAAAGATTTTTTTAATTTGTTGAAAAGTTTTGTTTCCTGTTACTCAAATAAGTAAATAGGTAGTTAGACTAAAAAAAAAAATCAATGCCCAACGCTAAAATTATACTTTAAATCACTAGAATAATATATAAAGTTATAATTGTCTTTTAATATTTAAGTTAACATCTTCACAAACTTTTTTAAACAAAAGAATTAAGGAGTTAAGTGATATAAATTTATGGGCAAAACTATGTTGCAACATGGATTGGGTACTCTTTTCTTTTGTCTTTTTCAAAGTTAATTATATTGGTGTCCTGTATTTGTTATAAAAACAAAATTGCTAAAGGTTTTTAAAGTTTTACACATTAGTCCTACACCTACATAGCATCATTTTTCTCATCCATTTTGCACCATCAATGACATCATTTTTCTCACCCATTTTAATTAAAAGGTAATTAAAATTATTTTCCATGTAGAAACAGAATAATAAAATAAAATTTTAATTTTAATTTTTTAATTAATTATAAAAAGATATTTTGCATTAAAAAATATAGACAACCACGAGTGACCACTGTTTCTTCACGTGTAATGACATTATTAATCGAAACAGAACATGAAGGGTTCCATTAGACTTGAAATTGGATGATTTACATAAAAATAGTCTTAATGCTAGCAAGTGGTGATATGTAAAGTTGCATGCTCCTAAAATAGCCGCGACAATAACTTATCACAAAAACACAATGAGTTACATTACACTACCACCTTCTTCTTTTTTTTTTTTTTTTAATTTAGAGACCCTCAATTTGATTGTTAAAGGCAATGAGCTTTAAAACGTGATGCAGGAAGCATATTAAATAAAATAAATTAGAATTTACTAGAAATTATAATATTTGAATCAATTTAGATTTTAATATTTTATTAAGATTTATTTTATTTTATTAAGTTGCTTGAGTCATATTTGTAATTCTAATATAATTAAAATTTTAAATTATTTTTTTTATTTAATAAAGATTATAATTAATTTAACTATTATTATATAGACTTATTATTCTTAATTTATAATAACATATATAAATTTTTTATTAAGAATATTTAATGTTTTTTCAATTAAGATATCCTCTCCTTGAGAACTTTTTTCTTAACTTTTCGAGACATAAATGATATTAAAAATTTTTTATGTTCCCGTATTCCTGACCACCAACCGCCTTTCAATCACATATCCATTACATTAGTTCCATCAAGTTAAAAAAAAAAAATTAGCAAAAACCCAAAGCCGCCCTCACATCCGCCACACATGGCTGCCGTCGCCACCGGTTTTGCTTCTTTTCGGTCGATACTCTCTCCCATCCGAAAGTTCACACGCCGCCAATCACTTTGTGGTAAAGGTCCATTAGAAATTCTCTACACTGATGTTTAGAGTCCTTCTCCAATTGAATCTGTTCATGGTTTTAAATATTATGTAATATTGGTGGATCGTTTTACTAAATATGTTTGGCTCTACCTACTTCATTTGAAATCTAATGTGTCTGATGCATTTCTCAAGTTTAAAGCTTTAGTGGAAAAAATTTTCGAAGCACCCATTATTTTAATTTATTTCGATGGTACAAGTGAATATCAAAAATTAAAATCATTACTTACTTCTCATAGAATTTCTCACTTAACCACTCCTCCCCATAAACCTTAATATAATGGTGTTGCTGAACGTCGTTGAAATTAAGCCAACTCTACTTCACTAAGCCTCCATGCCTTTGTCATTTTGGAGTCATGCCTTCCAAGCTGCAACATACTTAATTAATCGTCCCCCCGCTGCTACTTTTAATTATCAGACACTATTTCAAAAACTTTTTAGGTTATCATCCAATTACCAAAAACTTAGAATTTTTGGGTGTTTATGTTATCCATGACTAAAACCTTACGCTAAAAATAAACTTGAACCAAAATCACATGCTTGTGCTTTTGTTGGATACTCCTCTTCACAAAGTGCATATAAGTGTTTTGATCCCTTCACAAACCGTGTCTTTGTCTTTCGTCATGTTCAGTTTAATGAAAATGAATATCCATTCCAATTAATTGATAAAATTAAACCACGGGTCACTACTTCTAGCATCAATTCTTGGGGTCTATCTGAGTCTTTAATTACTTCTTTAACTCCACCATATTTTTCTATTCCTAGTCTTCACACATGTTGCCTAGGAGTGTGTTACCATAACTGCTTGCGCATGATGCTAGCAATTTACATGCTTCATTAAAGGCTACTAAAAAAGGTAATGTCTCTATTAGTTCCTCTGATCATGTTGCCTCTTATACAGATTCTCATAATTCATCTTTATCCAATATTGATTCTGTACATGCTGAATCTACCTCACCATTACCTATTGATTCACCTTTACCATCGCACCCACTTGTACCTTTGCGAACTCACTTAATGGCAACTCGCTTTCAAAATAACATTTTCAAACCCAAATAGATTCATGTAACCACCAAACACCTACTAACTTTATCATATACACCATCTTGTGTCTCTTAAGCCTTAAATGATCCTAAATGAAGAATGGCTATGAGTGAAGAGTTTACGACATTTGTTCAAAATGGCATATGGAAGTTGGTGCCTTCTAATCCATCTCAAATATTGTGGGTTATAAATGGGTTTTTAGAATCAAATAAAAACCAAATGGGAGTATTGAGCAGTTTAAGGCAAGACTAGTCGCCAAAGGTTTTCATCAATGCCCTGGCCTTGTGTTTACTAAGACATTTAGTCCTATGGTTAAACCTACAACTATCCGGATGATTTTATGTCTTGCTCTTGCATGAGACTGGAATATAGATCAATTAGATGTTAATAATACATTTTCACAAGGGAGTCTATCAGAGGAGGTCTATATAGCTCAACCACCTAGTTTTGTTGATCTTAACTTTTCCTTACATATTTGCAGGTTACGTAAGGCTATTTATGGTCTCAAACAAGCTCCTTGAGCTTGATACAAGGAGCTGAGTTCCTTTTTACTTTCCTATGGGTTTGTTAATTCACGGTCAGACATCTCTTTATTTGTCTATTACAGGGCTGACATCATAATATATTTCCTTGTATATGTTAATGATTTAATTATTACAAAGAGTTGCTCTACTTCAGTTGCACATCTCATTCAAATTCTCTCCTCCTGGTTTTCAGTCAAAGATATGGCTGTTCTTTATTATTTTTTGGGTGTGGAAGTTTTTTTAACCAAGAATGGTCTTTTCCTTAGCCAACAAAAATATATTTGAGATATCCTTAAGTACGCAAAAATAGATGGGGCTAAAATCAATACTACACCCTTTTCTACTTCAACAACCCTTATCTTAAAGGATAATTCTCCACCTACAGATGCTACTGAATAAACTTTCACAGTTCATGCACTCTCCCTCACAGACTCACTAGGTTGCCACAAAATGGTTATTGCAATATCTCAGACATACATTCCATCATGGTCTCTTTTTACATCGACAATCTCCATTAATTCTTCATGGTTTTTCTGATTCTGATTGGGCTGGAAATCATGATGATCGCACCTTTACTATAGCCTTTGTCTTATATCTTAGTAAAAATCCAATCTCTTGGTGTTTGAAAAAGTTGCATACTATAGCCCGCTCCTCTCTTGAAGCCGAATATTAGGCTGTAGCTTCTACTACTGTCGAGGTTAATTAGGTACAATCTCTTTTAAGAGAATTGCACGTCATACTACCCTCTCCTCCAGCCATATATTGTGAAAATATTGGTGCCACTTATGTTTGTGAAAATCTGGTATTTCATTCTCGAATGAAACACATTATTATTGATTATCACTTTATTCGTGATCAAGTGTCTAAAGGCCTTCTACATGTGTCTCATATTTCCACAAAAGATCAACTAGCTGATGCTCTCACTAAACCACTTTCTTCCCAATGCTTTGATTATTTGCAGTCTAAAATTAACGTTCTTGTTGGAAGCTCAATCTTACGGGGGCGTATTCAGAATGAACTCTCACCAAACATATCTCAATGATTATGGTCAAACATATGGTCCTCATAATAAAATCAAATCTTTATAGTATCTATGATTATCGCCAACATATCTTAATGATTATGGTCTCCATAATTATTGGCTTTGACTTATTAATTTCCTGCGTGTATATTGATCATTATTACGTAAATAGCTCCTGGAATATAGCTTGTGTATAGTCAAACTTTCCTTTTTAAATTTACTTCACTCATATATAATGATGAAAAACCATTGAATAAAGTTGAAGCTTTTCATTATTCCTTTATGGTCAAACATATGGTCCCCATGATAGAATCAAATCTTTATAGTCTCCATGATTATCACCAATACATCTTAATGATTATTATAGATTCTGACCACATAACTCTAAATAATATACTTTTACATCAAGTAAAATTTGATTTGATTCTCAACTCTTCCATAAAATTCCTTGTATAACATCCTAACTTAGTGCATAAATTTCAATTAACTCGATTATTTATCATAAGTAAAGATGCTATTGGAAAAGATGTACTGTTCTAGGAGAGTTTAATAATATTATAAGGATTGCTTTTCACTTTACTTTCTACACCAACTTTAGGCAAAATTTTGTATTCATGCTAAACTAACTGTATTTGCCCTTGAACACTTTTTGAATATGTACCACTCTTTATTTATTCTAAAAACATACTAGAAAGAAAAAAGCGAGGGTTGTCCAAATAATCCCAAAATTAAAAATAGAATTCAGCTATTACTAAATACATACAGCCTATTGATGCAAAAACCAAAAGGCATGATTGAAAAGACAGCCACACATAGAGGGTGCAGAAGTAGTGACCAGATGAACTGAATAGAACTCAAAAACTAAGTGGAACCGCTCAATTGCAAAATCTTCAAAACTACAGACTTGAATCCATTAAGCTAAATAAGATTGTAAATTAAATCCAAAACAAGGCAAGCTTGGATTTAAAATCATATCCGCTAACCAATTTCTAGCCATTTCATTAAACTTTTGATAATAAATTATTGGTAAGCCATTAAAAACCATAAAAACTATACAGACTAAAGCAATGATAGCGAGAAATATTAGAAAACTAACCTGAATTAATGCAAAGTGACTTGAATTTAGCTTGAATTTTAGTTAATTTAAAGCAATTTTCTGCTTCTATGCTTCATGGTGAGAATAAAAGCAGATAGAAAGAAAAGATTAGGCCTAGACTTACTTGTTCGCTGAGATTTTAATGCAATCATAAGCCAAAGGATATTTGTTCATACGAAGTAAAATCAACTCTTCATTTTAGAAAATCAAAATCCAACAAATAAAGAACAAAAATAAGATCTCAAAATTCATCCACAAGCATCTCCATAATCTCAAAGGAAGCAAAGGAATCAACATAAGCATATTGAAGTTAAACAGGATCAAGCTAACAATTAAACTCTTCATACAGTTCATAACATGTAAAACCTAACATAAAATTAAAATCATCCACAAGAACAAAAATCAAAACTAAAGAAAGTTTAGGTTTAATTGCCATTATGTCCATTTAATTGGCGTTGAAATGATATCTTTAACGGCAAAGCGGTCACTGAATTTTAGTGTGCTGGTATTGATTGTGATGAGAGATATTTTAAGGTTTTTGTTCATATATTGCAGGAGAGATGCAAAATTCAATTTTGGCTAAAAAAATATAAGAGCAATAATTTTGGAATTAAAATACTTCAAGGAGAACATTTTAGATATTTCATCCTAAATAATCAAAATTTTCAAAGATTGTTCCAACTACTTTTTAGTTAATAGTTATTTATAAGACTCTTAAGGAATTATATGTCTAAATAATCTATATTAAAATGTGTTTATCAAATACTTTTTGATGCTTGATTGTCAAATAATCACTTATTGGATAATCTAAAGAAATCCCAAACATGCTCACTTCCTTTTGCGCAATAACATTTAAATCCCTCAATTTTGATAAAATCAATAAATAATTACAACTTATAAAATTAAAGAATTCAGAATGTTTGAATGAAAGCATTCGCTTTGATCGTTAAAATTATATCATTTGTTATCTATTTATTTTTTTATTTTATTCTATCCATAGGCTACTGCCCTACAATATGGGTGGCACCTTAGACAATAGACATTAGTTATGCTTTTTTTAACAAAATTCTTAATGAAAAAGTATTTATGAAGTCAGACTTTGGCAATATTATTGACTCTGACAATTTAAATTCAGTCTGCAGACAAGTCCTTGAATGAGCTTAATTAGATTCCTTGAGCAATGTTCACTAATTTATATAATTTTTTTCTTCATTATAGTTTTGGAAAAAATCAATCTGAAACCTCTCTCTTATACACTAGTGGAAAAATGGCCTTCATTGACCTCAAGATAACAGTAGTGGCATGTTTAACTGACACTAAATTTTAGTGTAAAAAATGTGAGGGTCAATATTGACACCAAGTTTCGGTGTCAATCTATAATATCAAATAATTATTGATATAAAAAAATCACAAAATCAATGATACTATGGTATCATAGAAATATTAATGTATGAGCATCATAAAAGTAATGATAACATAGTATCACTTAAATGGCGATTGTGGAGCATCAAAATTTACAAATACTAATTTGGTGTTAGTACATTTTTGGGTAAAATAAAAAAAAAACCAAAATATAGAAATTGTAAAATATCAAAATGTCAAATAATTTTTAGGCTCCATTGTTTAATAAACTACTAAAAAACAACGGTTAATTAAATAGACCTCTAAACATGGGTATTTATCTACTTACACCCCATACTTGAATTTTGGGCTGCTTGTTGACTAAGCTAATCCTAAAAGAGAAATATGAAACCTACATTATAATTTTTCTAATTCTCACAATTTCATTACCTCAATTAACAAAATGTCACTCCAAAATGCTCTCTCAAAATCACACATGAACAACTAATATGTTGAGATTTTGGTTGTAACTAAGTGCATTATTCATCCAAGCAATAAAGTACTTTAAACTTTACATTTACTTTATGTGTTATTTATGCATCTTCTTTATATAATATTATTTTTAGGATTAATGATAAACAACAAAACAATTCATTTTTTCACCACATTTGCACCATATCATTGTATATAATAGACTTTTTAAATATTTTTGTTGAAATCTCATTTTTTTTTCTCAAGATTATAACCGTGAACATGAGTAAAATGTTCTAGATATTTATATACCGTAGCATCATAGTAGGGCATTCAATTCATTTTTTCACTAAATATGGCACCTTAGACTCGATCAACTTGTTTGGAAAAGCAATACGTCTTCTTCATATTTACTTGATTATAGTCATGTAATTTAGTAAGTTACTAGACTGCTATCATGTAAATGGAAAAATTATTCCACAAGTTGTTATATGCCTTGTGTGATTTTCTTTTTTGTATATATTGTTGTGCAAATTTTATTGAACTCGCAAGCGCATGAATCTATTGTGGAATAGATTAATGGTGATGAGTGTCGATCCCACGAGGAGGTTGATTTTAATTATGTGTAGAATTAATTTTTCTAAATGAGTGGTTGGATTTGTGGTGAAAGTAATTTAAACTATGTTAGAATTTAAATTAAAATGACAAGAATAAATTGAAACGAGATCTATTGACATAAAGCACTTGGGTATCCGGATCTGCATCAACATGCTCCATGGGCTAAATATTTCTTATTAATACCAATTAAATCATGAGGGGGGTTTCCACACCTCATGAACCACACTCAAATAAATATGGTGCTAAGGGCTTATCGTGCCAAATAATAATAACCTTGTACTAGGATGCCAGTTTAACTAGGGCAGTATCTAGACAAGATTGTTACTATTTATCGACGACAAGTCAAAACATCCACAAATATTAGAGGGGAAGAAAAAATAAATTTACCAAATTAAGCCCATAGAACATGTTGAAACTTCACCTTCAACCCAAGCTTGAAAGAAAATTAGCTACTCATTTTTTAACTATGGTAAAATGGAAATTTATTAAAATACGTAGAAAATACAAGATAGAGAAGGAATTACAGAAAACTAAGCTCAAAAATAGATTCAGGGGTATTGAATTAGGGGGGAGAGCCCCCTTTTTATAGATACATTGAGTAAATCATAGTCATCGGATTAAAAACAGTTCGGACTCTCAGGATTGCGCCACGTTATCAGTCAACAGTACGCAGTTTGAACAGTATGCAGTTTGTACAGTAACGTGGTTTGAATAGTGGCGTCTTGAATAATGACGTGGTTTGAATAGTAAATAATCCCATGTGTGTGCATGTATTGTACGCATGATTTTTGGTCCACTAAAATGCTGCCACGTCATCTCTCAACAGTACATAAGAATTTTAGTTCAATAGGATCGTGACACATAATTGGTCATTGCCATATAATTAGTCAACGCCACATAAGCAACCAAATGCCACATCTTTCTCCAATCAAGTGCTGCCACGTCATCGGTCAATGCTACTTCATTGGTCAACGCCATGTCATCGGACCGTATATGTGAACAGTACCGTATGTGTGAACAGTACCGTACATGTGAACAATGTCTTTTTCTTTTATGCTCCTCCTAAGGTTTTCGACCGTCCTAAGTTCAAAAGTGGTGTCCGTTTTGCTGTCTGATCATTCGTTCATTGTGAGACGATCATGATGTCCCTAAAATACATAAAATACTTAATTATAACAAAACACACATAATTAAATAACAAAAGGTATAAATACATAAAAGTAGTAAAGTTAGTGAGACTTGAAGTGTAAAATGATGATTTTCTCTTTTATAAATATACACTTTCTAACACTCAACATATATTGCAATAGTAAGTTGTATTATTATAAAAAAAAATGGTTCATTATGTATGCCTATTATGTTTCATGGTGAATAGATTATACAAAACAACCATAATAGGTTTAATGATATAGAGGCAAGAGGAGTCATAATGCCATGGTCTACAAGGTAAGCATAATTGATACAAAAAACGCAATCTCGAGTTTTTGCCATTAATAATTCTAAATTTGACATTGAAATGAACTTTGCGAGTAAAACATCTGATCCAATGTTGCCCATTCTAGTTCTGATACATATGATGTAGATTATTTGTGAAAAAATAACAGACAAAGGGTTTTTTTAGGGCATGATTTGAGTAGGACTCACTTTGTACAAATGAAAGTTCAAAGGTATTTTAGATACTACTCAATTAGTATTTCAGAATAATACATTTATACACTCAAAATAATACTTAGGTGAATGAGAAATTATTGCACAAAATTCACCCATGGAGTTGGGAAAATTAAAAGAACTATATAGGTAAAAGAGCTAAGGTATAAAAGGTTTATATATAAGTATTCATGTGTATATGGGTAAGAATATAAACATAGAATCATCTTTATTCTTCATTTTGTATATGTACTCTTTGAGAGAGTTTTTGTTGTAAGTTTCATTTCCTCATTAAATTTGTGAGTGTTTAAGTGTGTGATACACTTGAGTGAAGAGATTGGGAGATAATCTCTTTGTTGTAAAGGTTCATTGACACCTTAAAGTCAATTGTAAATATTTGAAGCCTTGGAAAGGCTTGGATAGTGAAGTCCTCAAGCTTGGATTGCTTGAAGGCATGGACGTAGACGGGGATTGCCGAACCGAGTAAAAATCATTGTGTTTGCTCTTTCTTCTCTAACTCATTTATTATTGTGCTTTTTATTGAACTTATTGCTTTTGAATTTATTAAAGCATTAGATTGGATTGTTGTGTGGTTTTGTTAGGATAATTTTTAAAATACCAATTCACTCCCCCTCTTGGGTTGCACAATTGTATTTCAATATCAAGTTCGCTATGAAAGGATTAGGTGGTGCACTGAAATTATTTTATACCTATTGTATTTGGAAACAGATATCGTTCAATAGATGGTGAATGTACTTTAAGGAAACAATCCAGTAGAGGACTTAGGTTTTCTTTAGTATTTCTAGTTTAGTGTATGTCTATGTTACTATTGTAACTTTGCTTTTCTATTAAGCTGTAGTTTGTTTATTATTATAATTTTACTTACAGTATTGTATATTTCTATCAATATTTTCCAGAGGAAATGATTACTGGAGTTAAGTTAAAGATCACTTTTTGTATTATCTACAAATGAAAATAGAATTTAGTGACATCTATTGCTGATGTTTACCCTAGCTTCAAGCCATATGCTTATCCACAAGAACTTGTAGAGTCATATGTCAGAGGTAAAGGTTTAAGACTAAAATGTTTATTGCTTAAGACCAATCATTATCTGAATTTGCTCCTGATACACAACCTAATAATGGAAATGGGTTGAATTTAAAAAATGTGATGTTAATGTTCATGATTATTTCATTGGGACAACAATAGTTATTGATCCAACAATATATACCTAAAGTCAATTTTTTTTCGCATGTACGAGTTTGTTCGACAAGGGCAACTCATATTTAAATAGCAATAACTTGTTGGCCATCGAAGTGGTTGGCGATAATAATGGGTTAATGAGGAAAAAGTTGTTTAGTATGAAAGAAGAGTTGCAAGAATGCTTTCTGTGGTAGGGTTGAGGAAGAACTTTGAGTTTAAAATCTTCAAGTCAGGGAAGAACATACTTTTTGTTACTTTGGTTGATGATAATTATAAGTGGCCAATTTGTGCTTTTAAGCTTAAAAGTTTGAATAAGTTTGAAATTAGAAGATATTATAGCGTCCATACTTACGCACATGATGTCCATAAGAAAGATCATTAGCATGCTCTATTTAGGCTTCTCAAATAAAAGATTTATCAAAAGTGTAATAGTGCTTCATCCTTATACAAGCTTGGTGATATTAAAGAAGATTTCACAAACAGTTTGGATATTTTATAAGTTACTAAAAACATGAAAGATAAGAAAATATGCGTTGGACAAATTTGTTGGATCTTTAATTCAATATTCTTGGATTCTTAATCCAACTTTAGGCTAATATGCGAATAATTATTTGTTGCGGACTATCATAAAAGATTAAACTAATTCAAAGTGATCTATTAAGTTTTACGATAATATTATTGAGTTTGAGAACAACAGTGGTTGTTCTTTTTGAATTAATTAAAAAAATAAAAAAAATTTAGTCTTACACGATTTAAGGGCCAGTGGCAATTACTACCCATTGACAGCACTACCAGGCTGACAACGATGAGAAGGGACAACCAACCTGATGGCCATCGACAACTGCATTTTTTATTGGGCCCTGCTAGTAACTAAAGAAGCTGGAGCCAAATTAGTAAAGGCAGGAGCCAAGGAAAAAAAAAAGAAAAATTATGGTTTTCAAAGATTTTAGGAGGCAAGTTCAGTATCCGATTCGGGTCAACTAGAACTGGTGTCAACATTTTAACCGGACAATAGTTGACTAGTCAAACCGTTGATTGTTGACTTTAATTTTGGCTTTAGTCTAAAAGTTTTTTAGGTAACTTTGGTACAATTTTGAATTCAGATATTGGTATAGTAATATATATTTTGAAATGAATTAATTAAAAAAATGTTATCAAAGTGACATTTTTTGTGGAAATTAATTGGTTTTGAAATATGAACAGATATGTGTATGTAATTTATGTGAATATCGATCGGCCTAAAGGAGGATCCATATTTGTTAGAATTGTATTTGCAACTGTGGTAATAAACACATGATGATTATTCAGTAATACATGCTAATAGACCAGCCCAAAGGAATATTTATTATTTGACATGTTATTATTATCAGTATTTAATTACTGTACAAGATATCATTTACAAGTTAATATTTTTTTAGAGATAAAATATTAATGAAGTGCCTAATATCTTGAAATGGGGTTCACTTTATTTGAATTTATTTTTTGTTTTAAGACTTATATGAGCTTGTATTGATTGCTTGTTTTTCTCTGTTCAATTATGACTCCTGCTAATATTACTGCCAACATCAATTTTATTCCTATTCTAATTAGCTCTAACTTCAAGTTATGGTTAGAGAATTTCTTAATAGTTCTTGTAGTTATACATCTTAACCTTGTGTTAAGGTTTGATTCTCACACATCTTTTACCAATGAGAGTACCTTAATGATAAAAGGGAAATACAAAAGTAAGAGAGATTAAATCGTATGTGTATCATGATCATGAAAACAACCATTCTGAAAGCATCAACGGCTTAATGTTTAAAAAGACAACTATAATTAAGGAATTCTTTGCAGACATTTAAAGGAAATTTGCTAAGAATGAAAAGGTGTAAACAGGTACACTCTTGGCAAATTTAATTTTAATAAGGTATAAAGGAAAAGGCGTGGGCAAAAAAAGGAAGAAGGATAAGAAAGCTGTATATATAGCACCTCAAAAGAAGCAATAAAAAAATTAAATGATCTGAAAGGTACTTGTTGTTTCTTTTATAAAGCTAAAGGGCATGGTTTCATTTGGTTTGAAGTTAACTTAACGTCAGTATCAAGACATAAATGGTGGATAAATTTTAATGCAACAACTCACATTATTGTATTTATTTAAGATTACCTAAATTACCGAAAGCCCAATGATGGTGAAGATAGATTTATGTGGGCAATGGCAAGAAGGTTGCAGTTAAAGTAATTGAAGATTTTATATTATTATTAATGGCTGAATATTATTTGGATTGGATTGGATTTTATTTGAATCTTAATAAAACATTTATTATTTCGTCTTTTAGACGGAATTTGATTTCCATTTTCGCTTTGGTTATATTTGGTTATTTTTATTCATTTGAAAATGAAAAATTCAGTTTGTTTCGTGATTCAAAATCAATTTCTTCTGGTTCTTTGTCAGATAATGACAATCTTTATATGCTTAATATAATTACTTCATTTAATGAATCCCTACAATTCAATACACAAGGTTTAAGGAGAAGATTAACCAATGAGAATTTGACTACATTATGGCACAAGAAATTGAGTCGTTTATTCAAATAGAGAGTAGAAAAACTTGTGTCCAACGAGATTCTCGACCTCTTAGATTTTACATATTTTAATATTTATGCTAATTGTATAAAGGGAAAATAAACTAGTAAAGGAGTTTTGAGACCAACAGAACTGTAAATGGATATTTCTAGGCTATTCCCTTTGGCTACTTTAATGGTCAACAATATTTTATGACAATCACAGACAATTTCTCTAGATATGATTACATGTATCTCTTCTATGAAAAGCATAGTTCTTGAAGATGTTAAAAAATTGAAGTTTGGAACCAACTCAGCAAAAGAATCAAAAGCGTCAGATCTGACTGTAATGGTGAATACTATGGCAAATACAACGATTAAAGTGAAAAACATCTAAGACCGTTTACTAAGCTCCTAAAAGAATGTAGTATCGTCCCTCAACACACTATGTCGGCTTCTCCCACTATAAATAGTATTGCTAGAAAATAAAACAAGATGCTTAAGGATATAATGAGTAGTATGATATGTCATTCTACCTTACTAGAGTCACTCTGAGAATAAGCGCTTAACATTACCACATATATCTTTAATCGGATTTTAATTAAAACAGCTGTCAAAATTCCTTGTGAGCTTTGGATAGGCAATAAGTCTTGTCTAAAGCACTTACATATTTGGGGGTGTCCAGTAGAGGTAGGCCTCATTGGCCTAATGAGAAGAAATTGGATTTAAAGATGGTGAGTTACTATTTTATTGGATAATCTGAATGATTCAGGGAGTCTAAGTTTTATGATCCCATGACTAAGTTGATTTTTGAGTAAGAAAATGTTCAGTTCTTTGAAAATGTTGAGCTTGTAGGGAAGATACAGTTAAGAACTTTGTCTTTGAAGAGGAATATGTTGATATTTCTATAAGTGTTATTAACATTGACCTGTGTCTCATTTTTAACTTTGTTCAAGACATAATAGATCAGGATAATGTTGAAGAACCCCTACACAAGAAGTTTTTTAGAAGAAAAAACTCTACATTCTTAAGAACCTATGCACTAGAGAAATGAGAAGTGTAGTGCCAAATGACAACATTGTATTTCTCCAAGAATGTAAGGTAAATAATAAAGTGATAGAAAATTATCCATTTAATTTCCATCAAGCTATGGAAAGTTCTAACTCTTAGAAGTAGATTGTTGCCATAAATTAGGAGATGAAGTACATGAAGGATAATGATATATGAGATCTTGTCTCATTGTTAGATGATACAAAAGCTATTAGTTGAAAGTAAATATTTAAGACCAACATGGGTTTAAATGCCAATGCAGAAACGTACAAGGCATGTCTTGTCACAAAGGGCTTTGCACAAAAAGAAAGCATTGACTATAAAGAGACTTTCTCTTTGATTTCTTCAAAAGACTCTTTCAGGATTATAATTGCATTAGTAGTGCATTTCAATATTAACTTACATCATCTGGATCTATATGGTGCAATGAGAAAACCGTATGTCAAGAGATCAAAAAATATGGTCTGAAAATTAAAGAAATTCATCTATGGGCTTAAACAAACATCTCGACAATGGTGTTTCAAGTTTCACTAGGTGATCATCTCATTCAGTTTCGAGATAAATTTGATTGATGATTACATATACCATAAGTTCTATAAAAGTAAGTATTTTTTTCTAGTTTTACATGTTGATAACATTTTGCCTGCTAGCAACGATATAGGCTTATTGCATGATACAAAGAGATTCCTATCTAAGAATTTTGAGATGAAAGATCCTAATGATGCCTCTTTTGTTTTAGGCATGCAGATACATTGGAATCGCTTTCTGGGTATTCTTGGATTCTCATAAAAGAGCTTTATCAAAATAGTTTTGAAGAGATATGACATGCAAGATTGCAAATAGAGTTGGAAAAATCCAAATTCGAATTTACATTTAGGCATTCGGATTTAGATGCGGGTAATATTCGCAACGGATACAGGGGAATATTCTGGATATCCGAATCTGTAGAGTTTAAAATTTAATAATTTAATATATAATTTAAAATTTTAACAATTTACCTAATAATATTAAATAAAATTCAATCATAATTCAATAATTAACAATTCAACATCAATAACATACAATAACACCATAAATCCACAAATAAAAATACTACAATATAAATAAAAATAACAAATAACATAAATTTAAGCACACCACCATAAAAATCCATAAATAAAAACACTACAAATCCATGGAAATTGCAAGCTTCGAGTCAAACACATCATGCCACTATATCTTCAATCATCAGGATCTTCCACTCCTTCATTATTCATAATTTGTTCTGCAAACCTTTTAAGCAGCTCACGAACTAACAATGAAAACATAAAAAAAATTTCATTAAGTGCTTTGTTATTATAAAAATATTTAAATATATGAATAAATAAAATAAGTGTTTTTACCTTTGATTTTAGTCCAATACCAAATTTGAGAACACATCAATGCTTCCACAGTGTTTTGATGATATCTATTATGATGAGTACTCAAATGCCTACCTCCGCTGTTGAAAGCAGACTCAGAAGCAGCAGTAGACATAGGAATGACCAAGTAATCTTTAGCAATCGAAGCAAGTATCGGATATTTGCCCTTGTTATTCCTCCATTAGGACAAAATATCGAAATTACTAGTAGTAGTTAAAACTCTCTCATTTAGGTAGGCCTCCAATTCAGACTTAGCTTGTTTATAGTTGATTTCTTTGGAAACAAATAAGCCCCATTCACCGACCATACTTGAATCCTTAAAAATAAAAGCTTATGACATACCTTGAGAAGAACTCTCCATCTCAAAATCTCACTTGCTACGTGCTTTGATTCATATTCTTTCACTACTTTACTAAAAAGGTTAAATACCCTTTCGGCTTGATAGGTAGCTTCATTTTTATAAATCTTAGCAAAAAAGAAGTGAATTATGATCTTTTTAATCCTAGAATCTAAAATATTCCATATGGCCAATACTCCATGAATAACATCCCAATATTTTCAAACATGACAAACATATTTTCAGCCATTTGCCTAATCCCCATATTAGGTGACGTCTTCCATGAATTCATTGACAATCTAATCTCACAAATTTTAGGAAAAAATAAATTAGAGGTGGGATATCGAGGTTCAGAAAAAATTTCTGTCTGCATATAAAAAAATCCAAATGGCACACAAAACCTTTGTCAAATCCCACTTCGACTCATTAGGCAAACATTTATACTATTTATCAAGTCTTCTTAACCGAACAAATGCATCTTTGTGCAACAAAGCAATGGTGACAATTAAGTAAGTTGAATTCCATCAAATTTTACAATCAAGAATCAAATGTTTGGTCTTTTTAATACTTATTTAGCGCACTATAGCCTCAAAATTTTCAACTCTTTTGGGAGTAGCAGTTTAATATAACTAATACTATCTCTTATATTTTTAACACTTTTATCCATCATAGACATCCCATTCCTCACAATCAAATTCAAGATATGAGCACAACAACGCATGTGAAAAAGTCTCCCCTAAAATCAATGAACTTGGCAAAAATTTATCCAACAATATATTAATCATCGCATCATTAGCAGCACAATTATCCATAGTCACAGTTGACACTTTCCTATAAATATTCCAATCTATCAAACAATCATACAGAACATTACATATTACTTCACCACTATATGAAGCTGGCACATATATAGACCTAATAATACCAAAAAAAAAGAATAATGTAATTAAGATAATTAAAATGCATTAATATTGAAATAAACATAATATAAATATTAAAAGTGTTCCCTCATAATACGACTCTGTAACTCCCATAGATTGTTAATATAATGTGCTGTAATAACCATATAACCCTTTTTTTCTTATTAACTGCCCACGCGTCTATAGTAATTGCAATTATACTCTCGCAAGCATCCAAAAAATTCATTGTCTTCAGCCTCTCAACATCATGAAGTTTTAAAATTTCATTCTTGATGGTGTTTCTACTTATTGTATCAAGTGATGGTTGAACCAATTTCATCAAATCGCGAAACCCTTGATATTCAACAAATGAAAGTGAAAGCTCCTGCAAAATTATCATCCTTGAACAGCAATCTTCACCATCATCATATCCCATTTTACTTCAGAACAACTCTCAACTGTAATGGATCCATCATTTTTCTTTGCAGGAAGCATTTGGCCAACATGCTTAAAATTGTTTCTTAAACAACTAGTATAATTGGAAACTGCCCGATACTCCCCATACACATCTTTGTACCTCTTAAAATGATTCCATACATAAGAAGTTAGCCTACCACCACTAAATTGTGTTGATGTAGTCCCTTTTGCTACACCTCCACTATCATTAACTCTTCTTTGTTTAACACCAAACGTACGGCCATGGCCACGACTGCCATGACCATGGCTACAACGACCACGACCACTGACACTTTCTACATCCAGTACAACTTCAACAACATTGTCATTTTCAAGTTCGCAAACATCCTCCAATCTAACATCGGCATTATTAACACTATTTGAGAGAATAAAAAATTATTTCCTTATTCCTTTTCAGCCATGTTCAACTAATCATAAAGCCTAATTAAAGTAATTCATAAAGTAAGTTAACATATGCGAAGAAAAAATGAGCTTAAGCATTTACATTATATTAAAAATTATTGCATTTAATTAAAATAATTAAACAAATCAGCAAAGACAATTAATCAAAAATTAAATTAAATTAAATCAACAAAGAAACTAAATTAAGCTAGCAACATTTTCAAGTTTAAACAAATTTACAATAGATTAAACTTGTTAAATACAATCAAACAATTAACCACAATACCAAATTATTAACAAGAAAAAATTTTGAATTAGCAAAGAAATTAAATTAAGCTAGCAACATTTTCAAGTTTTAACAGATTTACATTAGATTAAACTCATTAAATACAATCAAACAATTAACCACAACACCAAATTATTAACTAGAAAAAAAAAATTGAATCAACAAGGAAATTAAATTAAGCCAGCAACATTTTCAAGCTTTAACAAATTTACATTAGATTAAAATCATTAAATACAATTAAACAATTAACCACAACACCAAATTATTGACTTGAAAAAAAAATTGAATCAACAAGGAAATTAAATTAAGCCAGCAACATTTTCAAGTTTAAAGAGATTTACATTAGATTAAACTCATTAACTACAATCAAACAATTAACCAAAATACCAAATTATTATCTAAAAAAATGTAATTAATAAAAAGAATAGAAAATTAATAGAAATAAGAGAGCAAAATATCGGCAAGAACGAGCCAATCAGGTGAGGCTTGGACGATGGCGATGCATGCATCAACAGCAGCGTGGTGACACTTCAACAACGGCGAGGCTTCGACGACTGCAAGGAGTTCAGCGTGCAGCGACAGCAAAATGCTTAGGTGAGCTTGGACGCAAGGCTCTGGCGAGCTGTAAGGAGGATGACGACGGATCAACAACATTACAAGCCCTTCAGACTTGGGCGTTAGGGATTTGACTATTCGAGGGTTATGACTATTTGAGGTGACTGTAGTGTGTGTGAAAGTTGAATGCGATACTAATTATTAATTTAGGAATTGGATTTTTTTATTTAAGTTAGTGTATATTTTTCAAATTACTTTTTAATTTAAAAAAAAATCAACTGGGTCCAGATATTCAATTTTTCAGATGCAAATGCATCCAATTCAAGATCGAGATCCATGCGGATTTTGTTTTTTCAAATTTGAATCAGGACTTTTTGGATACTTACGGATGCGGCCAGATCTAGATATTATTGCCATTCGTAATTATAAACTAGATGATACCTTATAGCTAAAGGAAGTCTTATATATGTTCAAATCTGATCGTGTACATTACTAGATGTCCGGCAGATTTTTAAGTAATCCAGGAGTAGACTATTGGAAAGTAGCCAAATAAGTCTTGTGATACTTATAAAGAACAAAAGATTATATGCTTACTTATCGAAGGTCAGGTCGACTTAAGATCATTGGGAATATCAACTCTAATTTTGCTAGATGCCAAGATATTATAAAGTCCATATCGGGCTACATCTATCTACTAGTTGGGGTTACTGTCTTCTACAAGAGTGTTAAACAATCTCTTATAATCTTTTGTACGAAGGTAGTAAAGCTCATAGTATATTATAAGACATCTAATCACATAATATGACTATAAAATTTTGTCACGGGGTCATGCATAGTTGATGGTACTGATAAACCTCTCAAATTATTCTGTAACAATAAGTTAGCAGTGCTATATTCTAATAACAATAGGAGTTCGACTAAGTCAAAGTTTATAGACATCAAGTTCCTAGTTGTTAAAGAAAAAGTTCAAAGTCGACAGTGGTTTATAAAGCACATCGACATAAACTCTATGATTGTGGGTCCACTTACTAAGGGATTGCCACCTAAGATGTTTCATGAGTACACTGCTTATATAGATGTCGTTTTATTAGAAGATATTCAATTTTTAGTGGAAATTTTTTATTTTATATGCTTTTATATTATAGACATTTTCAGTTATTTTAGGTATGGATATTTAAGATTATTTTCTGTAGAAATAAAACTTTGGTTTATTTACACTCTGATTTTAGTATGGTTTAATCTAACTAGGGTCTAAGAGTGGACTAACTAAAAATAAGCATGTTAAGATCACATTGCATGAAATTTTCATACTATACTTCCACGTCATGATCCATATCGTTCAGTTATATTGGCATAGTGACCAATGATAGGTCGAGGTATAAAAGTTGTATCAAAAGCTGCTTTAATCTTGTGTTGATATAATTGATGGACTAGATTGATTATAGATACATTTTATTAATGATAGTAAGGTTGAGGTTATATAGTTATTTTTACAAAGTATAATTATAAGGTTACAATATAACCCAAATGGGAGATTGTTGAATCTTTAATCTAATGTTAGGCTTATATGTAAATAATCATATGTCGCGGATTGTAATATAAGGCTAAACCTAATTAAAAGTGGTCTATTAAGGTTTACAATAATATGGGGTTTAATGTGTCTAATAGGGTGTAAGCCTTTATGTGTAGAGACTTAAGGATAATTTCTATTTCTATGATGGGCTGATAAGAATACCTAAAAATAGTAAGAAAAGTTATCTATATAAGTGGTTATGGTCTTTAGGTCTCACATGCTGTTCTATTCTTTCTAGCATCTCATCATCAGAGAGAGTGCATAGAGAAACTTAAAGGATTCTTCAGAAGAATATGTTGATCTAGAAGGTAACTATATGACTTTTGAGAGTGATTGCACATTACGGGTTTTGGCATGGTTTTGCATTTTTGTTTATTAATTCTTGGCGATACAGTATCAATGTTCCTAAATTATAAGTGATAGTTTTAACTAAAAGATTATTGTTCTATCAAAAGTTAGAGGCATGCCTGAAGATTTATTTAAGTTACTCCTTTCATATAATGTAATGCTAGAGAATAATTCAGTCACCCATACATTTCTTGAAGTTGAAACTGCAAATAACTGTAAATATTTATTTATGTCAATTGGAAGTTATATATATATATATATATATATATATATATATATATATATATTTAGGGATCCTTTATCAATAAGGCTTATTGATGGCACATTCTTGACTTGATAGCAGCAATCAACTTTACTCTATTGCATTCGGTATTAGTGACAATGAGAATGATGCCTTATGAAAGTAGTTTATAATGAAGTTAAATGAAGCAATAGATGAAGTTCAAATTTTGGTTTTTAATTTCTGACCGTCACCTAAATATAAAGAAAAATGTTATTATTAAATTCCCAAGATTCTGGATATGTATTTAGACATCCCATTTGAAGAAAAAATTTCATGCTAAGTTTAAAGAAATTAAGGAAGGTGCAATTGTTAAACTAGTTACAGAGGTTTACTGACAATAGCAATTTAACTACTTTATGAATGAGATACACATGGTTGATGACAAAGCTGCAAAATACCGTTATGATCTAAGGTATGATAAGGGGGCTTGTTCTCATTTCGACTGGTTATGGTATAGAATTATGACAACTATCACAGCAAAATCCATTAATTTTATCCTTAAAAATTCTCAGGAATTATCTCTTCATAAGTCATTAGATTCAGTTATTGATAAGTTACATGAGTGGATTTGTGATAGACGAGAAGAGGTAGTTAATTTTCACATTCAACTTATAAAATGGGCTAAAAAGAAGTTGTTCCAAAGATCAGGTAAATCTTATACATATGAAGTGCTGGACTAAATATGCATGAGTTTATCCTTAAAGATAATGAAGATGATAGTAAAGTCAACATTATTAAAAAGACATATAGTTGTTAGGAATTTTAACTCGACATGTAGCCGTTGGGAGTTTTAACTTGATCAATTAATTTGTGAATGTGCAGGAGTATCAACAAACATTATAGGTATATAATAAGTGTTCTCATTACTATTCCAATAAAGCATGGATTGTAGCATATATAAAAATAATCTATCCTATTGGTGCACGAGAGGAATGAGAGGTTTCAGAGTAAGTGCATAATAACGAGGCTTTGCCCCTTTTCGAAAAGCAAAAAAAAGGTTAGCTACAAAAAATTAGGATAATGTCATAAGGTAAAGAGAAGTTACATTGTAAGTATAGTAAGTACAGATCAATAGGACATAATCAACTAGCTTGTTGTGCACTAATTCCACTATCTGATAATAAGCATATAGTTGGACTAAATAAAAAAGAAACAAGCATTTTTATTATACTTTAAGTGGTGTTTGATCTGAAGAAAAGTAAGAAAATGAGAAGAGAGGAAAGTGGAAGAAAGAATAAGGGAGTACATTGAAACTCTTTTCTAATGTTTGCTTTATTACAAAATTATATAATGAAAGGAAATGCCTTATTTTTTATTTGGATAATTTCACCATTTACCGTTAAACTTTCAATATTTATCATAAATATAATTTAAAAAATAAACAATAAAATCCAATTTAAAAATAAACAATAAAATCCAATTTAAAAATAAACAATAAAATTATATAAACAATATAATTTATAATTAAATCCAATTTAAAAAGTCCATTAACATAGTCTATAACATAATTTTATTTTATAATTAATTTAATTTAATTGTTTCTAAATAAATTATTACATAATATAAATAATTTCTTAATTAATATATTAAAATTTTAAAATTTTTTACTTGAAAAACTAAAAAACTTGCCGCCATTAGAGCCACCGCATGTCACCGCCAACCACCATTGTACCATGTCATTTCAATTGAAATATTATATGAAAATTATCAAAATTGATGATCTATGAATTGAACAATTTATTTGCTGAAATACTTGATGTTTGTCCGAATCTGAAAAAGTTAGAAAGTTTTCAAACTTTTTAACTAGATTTGAAGAAAATATATTCATTTTTTCATCTATATACAGGACGGTATTGGAACTATGTTGTTTTGACGTAAAGAAATTTTTGTTGTTTGATGCATTAAAGTTTGATGTGATAAAGCTTATGTTGATTGTGTTATCATTCTAATGAGTGTTTTTGGTAAGTTTTATCTCTATCTACCTTACTATAGTTTTATATTTTTGAAGTTATCCAACCACAGTTATTTATTCATAAATTTTGCTTAACTATAGTTGTGTATTTATTAAGTTACTCGACTACAATTGTGTATTTTAGGTTGAATGTTGTTTTATCAAATGTTGGTTTGTCTTTACTTGCCTATTGCAGTGTATTTGTCAAGATATTCGACATAGTAATATATATATCAAGATACTCGAATGTAGTCGTTTAATTGAACTAAACGTTCCTTCAATGATTACATGTCTTGTTATATTATATATATGATGCAAAACTATCACTTATTCATTTAATTTTACATTTAAATAAATAATAAATATACGTAATGCAAATTTATCTTTAATTACATCAAATGTCAACTATATCTATATTATTATAGCTGCTGCATCATATTATAACTTGTCTAAAATACTTGCAAAATCATAGTAATGAAGTCGTAGTCTACATAGTTGGTTTCCATGATTTGTAAAAATAATTTGATGGCTAATGTTATTTAATATTATGTAACATCATCCTATTGGCAACACTTGTTGATGTTATGGCCATGAGCTAAGACCTCCAAGTACTAGAACAAAAATGCTCTAAATCACCATTAATGAAGTTCATATATATCAATAATAAAATCATCATTCTTAATAAAAATAACCAACATATGAGATACATAATTGCATACCTTCATTTCTATTGCAGGTTGTTTTATTCTCACATGGTAGGCCAAAGAACATTTAATGTGACATAAGTAGCACAGGTATCTCGTCTAAAACATGTATTAAATATTTGGCAAAATCTAAATCGTTCGTGTAGTCTATTAGGGAGTTATAAACATAAACCTTGGCTGTGGGTAAATTGACCACCTCGAGAATCTAATACTCACCCATAAGCATTGGCTAACATCCTTGTGTACTTTAGACAGGGTTTTTAATAACAAAATGCCACATTGTACAACAACAAGCCTAGCAATGTAAAACTCACTGCAAAAGAGTTTTCCAAGCAGTGGCATAGTCTAATTTCTTCCCATTAACATAATCAATGCAATAGCTACCCTTTTGTAATACCTTATCTAGGTATACACCTTCTGTCTCTTAGAGATTATTCTAGAAATTTTAATGTGAATATATTTTCTTTCTTATCTTTTTTATTAGAGGTTAAGGAAAATGTAATTTCAAATTAACCACACTTGAAAATTGTTAGATTTTGCTAAAGCTGGTGACTTTATAGTCCTTGATTTAAATGAAGATGCTGATAAAAAAAATATCGAGTTTATTATTGAAGTATTAGTTAAAGAGTAGTCACATGTTGAAAATTCTAATGGTGGAGCTAAGGGATCCACTAGAAGTTGATAGTGTTGAAGTGGAAGATGACATTAAAGTGAATGATAGTGAATTTTTCTACAAATTATGATACTGGTGATGAATGGGATGTTGATCTTGATAATTATGAGTCAAGGGATGATAGTGTAGTTGATTATGATGAGGATACTAGTGAAGAGGCACAGGAGGCTTGTAATAAATAAAAGCCAAATTCTAGGAGGTTTGTATTAAGTGGAAATGGTTCGAAAATTAGCATAATGCCTAGGCACTTGTACAAGAGTACTAATGAGTTCAGCAATGTGGTAAAGGTGCTTATAATTAAAAATGGTTTCAAACTTTAGGGAGTAAACAATGAGAAGGTAAGAGTACTCACCCTTAAATAAGCAATTGTATGTTTTTTTATGGAGGACACATGCCAACCCTAACTAGAATAAAAGACACTTTAAAAGTGAAGGCTTATTATCCTTAACACATGTTTGAGAGAAACAATGACAATCATAGAGCTGATTGAACATAAATTGTTCTCATATAATTTATCTATTCAAGACCAACTTGAAATCAGCATTGATAGTTGCTGAGCTATTGTTGAGTGTTAGAAAGTGCATATTTACAAAGGAGAAAATCGTTATTTTATATTTTAAGTCTCATTAATATCTCTACTTTTATGTATTTATTTCTCTTGTGATTTAATTATGTGTGTTGTATTATAATTAAGTATTTTATGTATTTTAGGGCCATCATGATCGTTTCACAATGAACGAGTGATCAAACAGCAAAACGGACATCACTTTTGAACTCAGGACGGTCAAAAACCTTAGGAGGAACATAAAATAAAAAATGGCACTGTTCATATGTACAGTACTGTTCACGTTACTGTTCACGACACTGTTCACATATACGGTCCGATGACATAGCGCTGACCACCGATGATGTGGCATCGACCGATGACGTGGCAGCATTTGATTGGAGAAAGATGTAGCATTTGATTGCTTATGTGGCATTGACAGATGAATTTGCATTGACTGATGATGTGTCACGATTCTATTGGACTAAAATTCTTATGTACTGTTGATCGGTGACGTGGCAGCATTTCAGTGGACCAAAATCATGCGTACAGTACATGCACACACATGGCATTATTTACTATTCAAACCACGTCATTATTCAAGCCGCCACTATTCAAACCGCGTTACTGTGCTAACCGTGGTCAAACTGTGTACTGTTCAAACCGCATACTGTTATCTGATGACGTGGCGCAATCCTGAGCATTCGAATTGTTTTTAATCTGATGATTATGATTCACTCAATGTATCTATAAAAAAGGGACTCTCTCCCCCTAATTTGATACCCTTGAATCTATTTTTTAGTTTAGTTTTCTGTAATTCCTTCTCCATCTTGTATTTTCTACGTATTTTAATAAATTTCCATTTTACCCCTAGTTAAAAAATGAGTAGCTTTTTCTTTCAAGCTTGGGTTGAAGGTGAAGTCTCAACATGTTCCATGGGTTTAATTTGGTAAATTTATTTTCTCTTCCCCTCTAATATTTGTAGATGTTTTGACTTATCGTCGACAAATAGTAATAATCTTGTCTAGATACCGCCCTGGTTAAACCGGCACCCTAGTACAAGGTTATTATTATTTGGCACGATAAGCACTTAGCACCATATTTATTTGAGCGTGGTTCATGAGGTGTGGAAACCTCCCTCATGATTTAATTAGTATTAATAAGAAATATTTAGCCCATGGAGCATGTTGATGCAGATCCAGATACCCAAGTGCTTTATTTCAATAGATCTCGTTTCAATTTATTCCTGCCATTTTAATTTAAATTCTAGTATAGTTTAAATTACCTTCACCACAAATCTAACTACCCACTTACAAAATTAATTCTACACATAATTAAAATCCACTTCCTCGTGGGATCGACACTCATCACCATTAATCTATTCTATAATAGATTTGTACGCTTGCGTGATAGGTTATAAATAGTCATATTATATTTAGTTTAATTCCCTCATATTTTGATTGATTTTGTGCTAATTTGTGGAAATCATGTTTGAATTGATTTGGGAGATGAATAATGGAGGTTACGATAAAATTTGGATAAAAAGGGCTTTATTTGGGCTTTGGCGACCATTGGCAGGGAGGCAGTTCCTGTGATCGAATTGGAGAAGGATTCGGTTTCCTAGCATTAAGAGAAGAGGAAAGCACAAGGGAGAAGGAAAGCCAGCAAAAGAGGAAAGTTAGCATTATAAAAAGGGAGCCAAACGTGTGTGAAGAGAAGTCAAGAAGTGGAAAACGTGAGAAGAAAAAAGGAGAGGAAGTCAAGGGCTGCTGTAATTAGTTTTCTTCTCAAACAATTCTTTTGTTTTGTTTGGCCACCATGAGTGGCTAAGGTTTTAATTCCGGTCCAGGGGTTAATCAAATTCCAGTTGTAATTTTGTGAGGCTTTGAACCTAACGAGAATTTCTTCAATTCAAGTAATTTTTATTTCTTGTTCTTATTTCATATGAGTTATTTATATTGATTAAGTTGACGCCTTAATTCAATATTTATTTTTCTATCGCTAGTCATGAGTTTGTGATCCGTAATTGTCATGAATGACTGAATTGAGTAGCAAGGAGTTGGCTCATGTGTGTGTATATTGATGGCCACAATTACATAGCTTGCATGATAGGCTCTAGGGAAATAAAAATACAAATTGATTAAATTGGAGTAATCTGAATTAATTGATCTTGTTTTAGTCATTCTCACTATTTTTAATGCTATCACTTAATTTGATATGGAACGATGATACCCAGTTAAATTAGTGGTAAGTTTGGATTTGAGCGATTGTTTGAGTCTATTACATTAGGAGAATAATTGCTTTCTGCGGGATTCCGATTAAGTAGACTAAGTTCTTGGATTGAGTAATTTATATTTTTGCCTATGATCAAAATTGCAATTGGATGGAATTGACACCCTTGGATTGGAAGTTTGGTAAGATTGATATTCTCTTGTTTAATTTTAAATTCTTGTTCTCTTTTATTTCATTTTATTTTATCAAGTTTTCGTTAAAAACCCTTGAAATCAAAGTAATCGGATAACCGGATTCACTAAACGGCTAGCCGTTTGTGTCCTGAATCCGGAGAACTGACAAGCAGTCTGGGTTTCATAAACCGGATTGCCGATTAGCTCAGAGAGTTCCCTAAACCGGTCTTCCGGTTTCTCCTCATCCGGCCAGCCGAAATTGTTCCAAAATAGGCGACGCATTCGGTCTTGGGATCTCAAGAATCGGCAGAATTAAGTCGAAAGGGAAAAACGAAAGCGGTCTTCCGGTTTTCCATAATCCGGTCATCCGTTTCTTTCCAACCGACACAAGCCACAAACGGTTCATCGGATTCCTCAACCGCTATCCTGCTCAGCTCCCGCATCGCCATCGCTAACAAACGGTTCTGGCCGATTCTCCTATCCGGTTAGCCGGATTTTTCGAGAAAATTTCAAAAGACAAACGGCTTACCGTTTACAATAAACAGTTAGCCGGTTTTGGGCAGAGGCTTACAAAATCTGATTTTTGAGGAAAATTGATTGTTTAGACTTTGAGAAATTAAAATACATAGTTCTCTTAGGATTCGACCTGGTTCCATTATTTCTACAAATTTATTTAGGTGAATCAGTATTTATTTTGAGGAGCTTCGACAAACTCTGTCAAATTTGGCGCCGTTGCCAGGGAACTAATTTTAGTTTCTCATTGTTTAATTGTTTATTTGATTTAGTTTATGACCCGTTCTTCTCGTGACTCTAATTTGGCAAGATAATCAAATCGAGAGGACAGCCAATTGAGAAAAGAGACTGTAGAAGGAAACGCTGCCTTGAGGAAGAAGGTAGATAGATTTAACCACCGTGGTACATCCATTTTTCGTGGTTAAGAAAAGATGGCATTTAACTCTCAAAGAACTCGCCGCACCAGATTTGAATCAACAGCCCCTATGCATTACTTTTCCTAATTTTGCTAATGATTTTGAATTAAAATCTGGTTTAATTCATTTACTTCCTTCTTTTCGTGGTTTTGCAGGTGAAGATCCTCATAAGCATCTGAAAGAGTTTCACATTGTTTGCTCTGGAATGAAGCCACATGGTGTATCCGAGGAGCAAATCAACCTTAGAGCTTTTCCATTCTCTTTGAAGGATCAAGCTAAAGATTGGCTCTATTATCTACCTTCCGGTTCTATCACCACATGGAACGAGATGAAAAGGCTATTTCGAGAAATTCTTTCCGCTCACGAGCCGCCAAGACAGGAGATTTATGGCATCACCGATCTCCGGGAGACGTCATATAGTCGAACGATTCAAAAGATTGTGTGCAAGTTTTCCCACCATCAAATTTCTCCGATCAACCTCATCCAATATTTCTACGAGGATTATTGCCAATGGATGAGTACGATTGATGCGCAAGTGGTGGAGCTAGTGAACAAAACACCAAGCACCCAAACAATTGATTTCAAACATGGTCTGAAACTTCTCAAAGAATTCTTACAAGAGGTGGAGGATCTATCACAGTTAGTGTAAGTGATCTTAAAAATCAAATTTCGATTTAACCGCTTTGGTTAAATGGTCAGTAGGCAATTGCAAATGAAAGCGTGTGGAATATGCTCACTTCACGGGCATCCCATCGATACGCGCCCCACATTGCAACAAGACTCCACACAAGAAGCCAATGCCATGTGAGGGTTTCGGTCACGCCAAAGGAAATACGATCCCTATTCGAATCACTACAATCGGATGGAGGGATCATCCTAACTTTAATGCATGGAAACCAAGGAGGACAACAAAGGCCACCTTTTCGTAACTTCACTAGACCACCTCCAATCCCTACATGCACTCAAGCTTCCAACTCGTGTATCTTTGGAAGATATTGTTAAGAATCTTGCTAATAGTACTCTTCAACTTCAGCAGAAACAAGGACAAGCATCCAGAATTTAGCAACCAAATTACTCAATTGGCCACGCCGCTTAGTAAGTTGGAAGCTCAAAATTGAAAGTTACCTTCACAAACCGAAATCAACCCAAGAGAGAATCAGAGTGCGATTTCATCAAGCGGAAAAGAAATCCCCTGGATCAACTCCACCTAAAGAAGCTGAAATAGCCAAGGGAGATGAAGATGAAGAAGCACCATCTAAAACAAAGCGTGGGGTAAAATTCGATCCTCTTTTATCTCTTTCATCTTACACACCTACACCTCCTTTTCCTAGCAGGTTAGCTAAGCCAAAAGAAGATGAGCAAGAAAAGGAGATTCTGGACACGTTTAGGAAAGTGCAAATTAACATCCACTTGTTGGATGCAATCAAACAAATCCCCAAATATGCAAAGTTCTTGAAAGAGTTGTGCACCAACAAGAGGAAGATGAAAGAAAAGGAGAAGGTTTAGGTAAGTAAGAATGTGTCAGCGATGTTACAAAAGAATATGCCAGAAAATTGCAAGGATCCAGGTATGTTTACATTACCTTGTGTAATTGGTGAAAAGAAAGTTGAGCATGCTATGCTAGATTTAGGAGCTTCAATTAATGTCATGCCATTTTCTGTTTACCAAGATTTAAAGTTGAATGACTTGCAATCGACTGGTGTAGTTATTCAATTGGCTGACCGTTCTTATATTCACCCACTTGGGATAGTGGAAGATGTCTTGGTGCAAGTTAATGAGCTTATATTTCCTGTAGATTTTTACATATTAGAGATGGAAGGTAATCCTTCTTCAAAATCGGCTTCGATTTTGTTAGGGAGACCCTTCATGAAAACTGCCAAGATGAAAATTGATGTAGATGAGGGTACTCTCTCTGTCGAGTTTGATGGAGAGATTGTTAAATTTAACATATTTGATGATGTGAAACACCCTACTGATGTGCATTCTCTTTGTCAAATTGATGTGCTTGATTCTATTGTGCAGGATGTTTTTGCCCAAGGAAGTGTTGGGAATGAGCTAAAATTAGATGCACAATCTAATTTAAAAGGCATTGGATGAATTATTATTAAACTGCGACTGTCGAAACAAGCGACGTTAAACAATTGCGCTTTTGGGAGGCAACCCAAATATTTTCTTTATTCTTGCTTTTGAGTTTTTATTTTTACTTTTGGTTTTCTTTACTTTCGTTGACTTCATTTTAAGCCTCTAGATGTTCTTGAAGCAGAAGCTATATTTTGGACAGGAGATTAACTCTAATCAAGCGTGCTCACGCCATTTTTCAGCTTTCCTTGGAACCCTCTCCCAAGCTCATTCGAGTCCACATCGCTCACATTTAGGGGAGTTTCTTTCTCCTTCGTCATTTACTTTTTCATTATCATTATTATTTTTTGTGAGCTATTTACTTGTTGATACATTGAGGACAATGTATTATTTAGGTGTGGGGGAGGATTTTGGCATGTTCTTAATAATAAAATTTTTGTGCTTTAAGTCTTCTCAATATCTTTGAATACCTTGTAAGTTAGGGGTACATCTTTGTTTTGAGTTTTAATGCATGAAAGAGGTAAGCATGAATAGTGTTTTTCTTTAAAATTTTCGATGGTGTCGAATTTATTTGTTGATTGAAAAGTGCACAAGACTTGATGCAAAATAGACACTCTAGTGAGCTTTTGAGCCTAAGAGCAACTCATTACATTTTTGCTCCTTTTATTTTTGTTGAGTGTATCAAACTTAGTGTGTTTATTCTAGAACTTGCTTATGAATGTATGTTGAGACCACATTTTTGAATTGATGCTTAAGTGTGATAAGGGCAATTAGGTTTAACCAATTCTTAGACTCTAAAAGACCCACCTTTTATTTTCCCCTAGTTAGCCCCTTTGAGCCTATTTTCCCTTTTTGTTTGTTTCTAACACATTGTTTAAACCAAAAGCCTTCTTGTTTGTTATCCTTGTTTTCTTTCTACCTTGTCAAGACAAGAGTAAAGAAATTGCATGATGATGAAAAAAAAAAACGAAAAAAAAAGAGAAAAAGAGATGAAAGAAAAAAAAAAGAAAAAAAGAAAAAAAAATTCTGTTGAATTTATTCCCTTAATTGGATGATTGGAGAATTATTTGCAAAAACAATTGAATTATCAAATTGTTTCTCCAAATGTTTTAAGTGCTTAAATGTGGGATAAATTTCATCATTTTAGAAGTGTGTTTGTTTATTTTGAGGCATCTAAATCATGCACGTAACTAACTCTTTGTCTTGATCGTTAAACCGTTAATTTTTCCTTCTACCATACCTTTACCTAAGCCCCATTTCAACCCTTGTTAAGTCCCTTTGATTTTTGCATCATATTCATATGCAGTGGTGGAGATTTAACTCATTTGCAAGCCTATGGTAATGACATGCTATGCTTTGATTTTGAGAGTAAAACACGCACCCTAAACACTTTGAGAGCATTGAGCGAAACCATGCGAGGGTGTTAAGTCTTGCTGCATTTGATTTTGATGAATTGAAGAGATGCTTGTGTTTTTGGTTACAAATTCTATCCTATGAATGCTTATTCTCTAGATTGTCACTATGATTTGACTCATTGATGTGTGCTTAGCTTTATTGGTATTCTTGGATATTGAATGGTTTGAAAGGAGGAGAAAGGGAGGATTGGTATGATGATTTAAGATATGCTTGAGGACAAGCATGGTTTAGGTGTGGGGGAATTTGATAGGTTATAAATAGTCATATTATATTTAGTTTAATTCCCTCATATTTTGATTGATTTTGTGCTAATTTGTGGAAATCATGTTTGAATTGATTTAGGAGATGAATCATGGAGGTTACGATAAAATTTGGATAAAAAGGGCTTTATTTGGGCTTTGCAAACATGGGCCGACCATTGGCTTGAGGGAGACAGTTCCCTAGCAATCAGAATTGGAGAAGGATTCGGTTTCCTAGCATTAAGAGAAGAGGAAAGCACAAGGGAGAAGGAAAGCCAGCAAAAGAGGAAAGTTAGCATTATAAAAAGGGAGCCAAACGTGTGTGAAGAGAAGTCAAGAAGTGGAAAACGTGAGAAGAAGGAGAGAGGAAGTCAAGGGCTGCTGTAATTAGTTTTCTTCTCAAACAATTCTTTTGTTTTGTTTGGCCACCATGAGTGGCTAAGGTTTTAATTCCGGTCCAGGGGTTAATCAAATTCCAGTTGTAATTTTGTGAGGCTTTGAACCTAACGAGAATTTCTTCAATTCAAGTAATTTTTATTTCTTGTTCTTATTTCATATGAATTATTTATATTGATTAAGTTGACGCCTTAATTCAATATTTATTTTTCTATCGCTAGTCATGAGTTTGTGATCCGTAATTGTCATGAATGACTAAATTGAGTAGCAAGGAGTTGGCTCATGTGTGTGTATATTGATGGCCACAATTACATAGCTTGCATGATAGGCTCTAGGGAAATAAAAATACAAATTGATTAAATTTGAGTAATCTGAATTAATTGATCTTGTTTTAGTCATTCTCACTATTTTTAATGCTATCACTTAATTTGATATGGAACGATGATACCCAGTTAAATTAGTGGTAAGTTTGGATTTGAGCGATTGTTTGAGTCTATTACATTAGGAGAATAATTGCTTTCTGCGGGATTCCGATTAAGTAGACTAAGTTCTTGGATTGAGTAATTTATATTTTTGCCTATGATCAAAATTGCAATTGGATGGAATTGACACCCTTGGATTGGAAGTTTGGTAAGACTGAGATTCTCTTGTTTAATTTTAAATTCTCTTTTATTTCATTTTATTTTATCAAGTTTTCATTAAAACCCTTGAAATCAAAGTAATCGATAACCGGATTCACTAAAGCGGCTAGCCGTTTGTGTCTGAATCCGAGAATCGACAAGCTGTCTTAGGTTTCATAAACCGGATTGCCGATTAGCTCAAAGAGTTCCGCCGGTCTTCCGGTTTCTCCTCATCCGACCGGTAGAAATTGTTCCGAAAATAGGCAACGCATTGGTCTTAGGATCTCAAAGAATCGGCAAGCCGAATTAAGTCAGAAAGGGGAAAAACGAGAAACGGTCTTCCGGTTTTCCATCATCCGGTCATCCGTTTCTTTCCAGAACCGACACAAGCCACAAACGGTCTACCGGATTCCTCAACCGGTTATCCGGTTCAGCTCCCAGATCGCTACTGCCAACAAACGGTCTGCCGATTCTCCTATCCGGTTAGCCGGATTTTTCCAGAAAATTTCAAAAGACAAACGGCTTACCGTTTACAATAAACGGTTAGCCGGTTTTGGGCAGAGGCTTACAAAATCTGATTTTTGAGGAAAATTGATTGTTTAGACTTTGAGAAATTAAAATACATAGTTCTCTTGGGATTCGACCTGGTTCCATTATTTCTACAAATTTATTTAGGTGAATCAGTATTTGTTTTGAGGAGCTTCGACAACTCCGTCATTGCGAGTTCAATAAAATTTGCACAACAGTTATGCATGAATTGTGGGTCGCATGTTGTAGATTAGGCTATAAGGACAAGATTATTGAATTATTGAGGTAAGATCCTAAGGCAAGTTACTCCAAACTCTTCAGGTATATGCATGCAATCTTAAACTCTAATTCCGGTTTAATTGTGTCATCAAAAAGAGATCGACTAGGCAGTGGTCAGCTTCCTCATTTTAAGAGACCTTTGGTGATGTTTGATTAGAGCTGACAAAAGTTGACATAACTAGATTACTTGATATGAACAAGACATGAATGGGTATGAGTTGTCAAATTTAACATGATTATTAAATAAGTTGGATCTCAGCTGACACAATATTTTTTGTTGGGTTAGGGTTAAAGGTTTTGACCTATTACCTAATCAATAACACAACTATATTTATTATTTTAAATTAATTTGTATATTCTTGTCATCAAAACTTAATTATATGATATGATTCTTTTTTTTTAATTTTTTTGAAAGGATGAATGTATATATATAATCTTATATAGATTTAGAACTTTAATAGCTTAAATATGTAAAATAATAGTAGACATGCATATCTTATAACATATATATACACACATACGTACATACATACATACATTTATATAATAGTGTGAAAATGTTTAATGTAAATTTTATTATATATATATATTAAGCAAGTTATTAGATAATACGTTTATTTTAGATAACCTGTTTATTTTCCATGTCAGGATGGGATCTCATTATTTTGATATGATTATTAAATAGGTTATGTTTGAGTCAACCTAAATTTGATACAACACAATGTTAACATGACATGAACACGACTAGGTGACTCGTTTTCCTAGCTCTATATTTGATGCTAACAGAATAGGGTTCTTTGAAGGCTATACATAATTTGTAGAAGTTAATAAATGCCAAATTAAGGGCTATACAAGGTTGTGTTGTTATTTACTATCAGTATTGGTGCCAACTATAGTATTTATCCACTTGCCATGTTTTGTAGAGAATGAAAACACAGAGTCGTGGGTGTACTTTATAGAGAAGGTATATAAACAGATAGGTTGTGATGAAAGGGATTTTGAATGCTTTCGAAAGGGTGTTTCCAACTTCATTGAACAGGTATTATTGTAAGCATAGTTATGCCAATTTTGGAAGATTTTGCAAACCCTCCAATGCATTTGAGTTTAAGAATCATACACCTAAATCGTACAATGTCATTTTTGCAACTAAGATATGGCTGCTACAGATTCTAGTTGTGCGTTGGGCTAAGTACAAGCTTCTACTCATACAAAGATAGTACGACAAAATCCTTCAGCAATTGTATTAACAACTGTGGAGAATGTCAATTATGAAGGTGCTTGAGGAAATAAGAAGAAATGTCATGATTCTAATTTACAGGAGGTATGAGCAAGCTATTACTTCGTAAAATGATTTGCCTCCATTTGTTAGAAGGAAAGGAGTTACAAGAAGGGAAGGGTTTAGGATGTTGTCTATCATATTAAGCCAAAATGATACCTTTGAAGTGATGGAAGATGTCTCCCAAAGAACAGTTGTTGATTTAAGGGCTAACCACTGTGACGGTAGGGAGTATGATGTCTTCAGTGTGCTTGTCCATAAGCATTCTGATGCATTAATACAATAAAGTACAATGTTAGTGACTTGTGCATCCTTTGTTAAATAAGGACGCTTTTAAGAACAATTACAAACATCACTATTATCCAGTTCTTGATGAAAATAAAAGGCCTCTAGTGGCACATCATAACTCCCAGGCACATGTTGTCATTACAGCTAATGGCAGGCCTCAAACAAATAAAAAGAAAGAGGCTAGTGAGGGAAAGTCATTCTAGAAAAGTTCCACTGTTATAAGGAGGATACAATGTGATGACATGCAAAACCAAAAAGGTTCAAACTAAAAAATCAAAGAAGAGAACATTTAAGACCTCAATATAGGTTATCTACTTGACTTTCATTATCAATGTAAACACTAATAAATTAGTCTCACTTTACATACTTCAATGAACATCAATCAAAATTATATCTATTTGTATATAGCATAAGGGAAACAGCTCAAGCACTAAGAATCGAAAGGCAAAAAGTTCAAACACTAAAAAGCAAATGAGAGCAAGCTCAGGCACTAAGAATGCATCTGTTGATATTGCTATAGCAACACAAACATCTATCATGATGCTAATTTGAAATTACTTTCTTTTTTTATTTCCATAATCTATAAGACTTATCTAATTTGAGCAATGAAATGCATACTAATCTTCAGAGATTTTTGTTAGAGTGCAATTTATGCACTAATTTTGTATTGTTTACTCCCTTTAATATCAATGTTTTGCACTTAATAATAGTGATTTATTTGTGTTTTATTTTGTAGGTACAATTCTATTGATTGGTGCTAAAATTGAGCTAGAAGATGATGTTTGAGGATGATTATTTGCATGGAGGAATTATGAATTTCAAAAGAACTTTGTTGATAAGGTGTGGGCGCGTGCTGTCAACGAAGAACTTGCAGTTTTTATTTTAACGTGTTTCACCTTTTTGGGCTATTTTTGTAATTCCAAATTTAGAGAATATTTTAGATTTTAGTATTCTATTTTTAGAAGGACTTTAGAATACAAAAGGATTGAAACACAAAGAGAGGAGGGGGGATCATCAAGGAAAAGAAAAAAACCCTAGATCTAAATTTTTTTCTCTTCTCTCTATGAGGAACTAAATTTATTTTTCTGGCTGGAGGTTAATAAAGCTTTGATTCATCATTACTGTGAGATCTTTCTTATGCTTTAATTGTTTTATTGCTTGTTGGGTATTTGTTTATTCTCTGAATTATTGTCATGATTATGTTTGTCAATTAGATAATTGGCCACTATTTAATTATCAACTTAATATACTGTGAATTAAAGGATTCATCGTATGAAGATTTTAATGTTTGTGACAAATAGCACAGCATGCATTTGTGTTATGAGAGTAAACAATCTAATTTAAATGAACCATCGTATGCGTTTGTTGATTAGGATTTGGGTCTCTCTAGCTTTTCAGGCTGTCAATTGATTAAATCCTATGATCGTATCTAGGGTTGTCTATTGATTAGGGAAATAACTAATGGTCGTACCTTGGTTATCGACTACTTAAGGAGATATTGGCTATTAGAGCGTCTCAGTTGCTATAACCAGTCTATTCATAAGCAATAATTATTTATATTTAGATCAATGATCAGTAGTCGAATCAAGCTGAGTTAATTCCTTCAACCAGAGCTTTTTCCAATTTGAATTACAATTTTAATTTGCATTCTTGTTATTTTTAATTTGATTTTAAATTTTGTCAACAATCTCCCATACTTTGCATTTTATATTTTGAAAGGATTTAAATAATTACCAATCTCTGTGGACACGACCCTGCTCAATCACTATACACAAATTTATTAGAGTAGGTATTTATTTTTGTTGGCTTTGACAACCATCAAATTTTGGCGCTGTTGCCGGGGATTGGTGTCATTTATTTAATCCTTTTTACGTTTTACTTAGTTTATGGTTCGTTCTTTTCGTACAGGTATGCTTTCGTTTGATCCTGAAATTGAGAAGACAGCTCGCCAACTGAGACAGCAGACGAAGCGAGCTAAGCAATAATCCTCGTTGCCTTTGCTTTCTAAAACAGATACGGTGTCTGATTTGGTTGAATCATCTAGCGATTTGGAAGAACAAATAATGGATATAGCTGCACCTGTAGAAAGAACTCTTAGAGAGTTAGCTGAACCAGACCTGAATCAGCAACCACTCTGCATTCAATATGCAGACTTGGAGGTAAATTTTGAATTAAAATCTGGTCTTATTCATCTATTGCCCAAGTTTCACGGTTTTGCAAGTGAAGATCCTCATAAACATCTCAAGGAGTTTCATGTGGTGTGTTCAAGTATGAGGCCACAGGCGTGGTGAAGAAGCGATTAAGGCGTGCTTTTCCTTTCTCTTGGATGGGTTGGTAAAGACTAGTTATACTACTTACCTCACGGATCTATTACAACGTGGAATGGTTTGAAGAAGCAATTTCTTGAGAAGTACTTTCTGCTTGGCCAACATCGGAAAAAGATATTTGTGGGATCGAATGACTTCTTGGAGACTTTGTCAATCTTGGGCGATTCAAACAATTGTGTGCCGGTGTCCTCGATCAGATTCGATCGACAGCTTTATTCAATATTTTCTGAAGGACTATCATTGATGGATAGGGTATGATAGATCTTTGCTAGTGGAGGTGTTGGTGAACAAGACCCTTACTCAAGCAAGGAGTTGATCTCAAATATGGGCTCAATACTGTGATTTGGCGTGAGCAGATCCATTTCAAGGAAAGTGAATGAGGTAAATATCTCTTCTATTGATCAACGTCTTGATAAATGTACTTCGCTTGTGGAAAAGTTTGTTGTAGGCAATGTGCAACAGGTGAAGATTTGTGGCATTTGTTCCAATATGGGTCATTCAACTGATATGTATCCTACACTTCAAGAAGAACCCGTTGAACAAGCCAATGCAGTTGGAGGATTTTCAGGCATGCCTCAGAGGAGGTATGATCCCTATGCACAAACATACAATCCGGGATTGAGGGATCATCCCAACTTCAGCTATGGAATTAGGCCATCAGGATTTCCACAACAATACCCACCAAGAAAACCAGCTCCTCCACAGTTAAACTCTAAGTCAGGTATATCTCTAGAAGAAATTGTTAAATTACTTGCAACTAACACTCAACAATTTCAACAGGCAACCACAATGAGCATTCAGAACTTGGAGAACCAAATGAGTCAATTGGCGACTATAATGAGCCGCTTAGAGTCTCAAGTATCAGAGAGATTGCCTTCACAATCTGAGGTGAATCCAAAGCAAAACGCCAGTGCTGTCACCCTTAGAAGTGGGAAGGGCTGCGAAACTCTTGAAAGTGACAAAGCAAGTAGAAGATGAGCTTGAGAATGATGAATTGATGCCTAATTCTTAAGATGCACAACCCACCAGAGCAAAACCCCTACCTGTGGTGATACCTCCTCCTTTTCCAAGCCGATTTGCAAAATCCAAGAAGGAGGAACAAGAAAAAGACATCCTTGGGACATTTCGCAAGATTGAGGTAAATATTCCTTTATTAGATGCTATAAAACAAATACCTCGATATGCTAAATTGCTTAAGGAACTGTGCACCTCTAAAAGAAAATTAAGACGAGATGAAAGAGTTCACATGGGGGAGAATGTTTCAGCAGTTCCCCAAAAGAAACTACCTCCTAAGTGCAAGGATCCAGGTATGTTTACTATCCCTTGTAAAATTGGCAATTTTGGAGTTGAGAAGGCTATGTTAGATCTAGGAGCTTCTATTAATGTCATGCCTCGTTCTATTTATTCATCTTTGGATGTTGGTCCATTAAAAGAAACTAGCGTGATAATTCAACTAGCTGATAGGTCTAATGCATATCCTGATAAGGTATTAGAAGACGTCTTAGTACAAGTTAATGAGTTGGTTTTTCCTGCTGATTTTTATGTACTTGATATGGAAGATGATAACTCCTCTAATTCTGTCCCAATTTTGCTAGAAAGACCTTTTCTTAAGACTGCTAGAACTAAATTGGATGTACATAAAGGGATTCCCACTATGGAATTTGATGGAGAAGTTATAGAGTTCAATATGAATGATGCCATGAAATATCCTAGTGAGGAACATTCGATATTTTCTGTGGATGTTATTGACCCTATAGTGCAGGAATTCTTTTATTTGGACGTTGAAGATTCATTGGTTGTTGCTTTGAATAATAGTTTGAGCCTCAAGGGAT
Organism: Citropsis articulata; assembly: GCA_030449925.1. NCBI lineage: Eukaryota > Viridiplantae > Streptophyta > Magnoliopsida > Sapindales > Rutaceae > Citropsis > Citropsis articulata. The sequence goes on along the minus strand of JASUUH010000122.1, from coordinate 123,594 downwards.
TGCAAAAGGATGGAAATGAGTTTGTTTTAAATTCTGTATTGCAAGAGATAATTTATGAATTAAATTCTTTGAGAACTTTAACTCATTATATGTCATATATTGAATTACCTTCATCTCATGCAAAACTTCTTCCATCTATTTTGCAGGCACCGAAAATAGAGCTTAAACCATTGCCAAGTCATCTAAAGTACATATTTCTAGGAGATGGTGAGACACTTCCAGTGATCATCTCTTCAAAGATTAGTACTTTAGAGGAAGAAAAGCTTATTAGGGTGCTGAAGGATTACAAAAAGGCTATTGGATGGACAATTGCTGATATTAAAGGGATAAGTCCATCCACGTGCATGCATAGAATACTGTTGGAGGAAGATGCCAAACCTTCAATTCAAGCTCAACGCCGTTTGAATCCACCCATGATGGAAGTGGTGAAGAAAGAAATTCTGAAACTTCTTGATGCAGGTATAATCTATCCAATTTCGGATAGCAAATGGGTAAGTCTGGTACAAGTGGTGCCGAAGAAAACTAGTATAACAATTGTTGAGAATTCTTATGGTGAATTAGTACCCACCCAAGTTCAGAATGGGTGGAGGGTTTGTATTGATTTTAGAAAGCTTAATTCACGCACTAGGAAGGATCATTTTCATATTCCTTTTATTGATCAGATGCTTGAACGATTGGTAGGAAAATTTCACTTTTGTTGTCTTGATGGCTATTCAGGTTTTCATCAGATACCAGTTACGCCTGAGGATCAGGAGAAGACTACTTTCACATGTCCGTTTGGAACCTTTGCGTACCGACGTATGCCATTTGGTCTTTGTAACGCTCCCGCTACTTTTCAGAGATGCATGGTCAATATTTTTTCGGATTATGTAGAGAATATTATAGAGGTATTTATGGATGATTTTACGGTCTATGCTGATTCTTTTGATGATTGTCTCTATAATCTGAAGAAAGTACTTGAAAGATGCATTGAAACAAACCTTGTCCTGAATTATGAAAAATGTCATTTTATAGTGGATCAAGGCATTATTTTGGGTCATGTAGTCTCTGCTAGAGGAATTGAGGTAGATAAAGCTAAGATAGATGTTATTAAATCTTTACCTTATCCCACATGTGTGCGGGAAGTTCGTTCTTTCCTTGGTCACGCAGGTTTCTATCGACGTTTTATCAAGGATTTTTCGAAGATAGCTCAGCCTTTATGCAAGCTGCTTCAGAAAGATGTGACGTTTGAATTTAATAAAGCATGCAAGGTAGCATTGATAAGCTCAAGGAGTTATTGACTTGACTCGATTATCTGATCCTGGAGCCTTCCTTTTGAGATAATGTCTGGCCGATGCTATCTTTGTTGGTGCTATTCTCGGACAAAGGGTTGGAAGAGCTGCTCATGTTATATATTACGCATCAAGGACACTTGATAGTGCTCAGTGCAATTACTAAATAAAGGAAAAAGAACTTCTAGCTATTGTTTTTGCTTTAGAAAAATTCCGTTCATATTTATTGGGTACTAAAGTAATCATTTTTCGATCATCACGCTCTCGGATATTTGCTCGCCAAAAAGCGAAAGCAAACTCGTTGGATCCTATTACTTCAAGAGTTCAACTTGGAGATCCGTGACAAGAAAGGAGCAGAAAATTTGGTTGCAGACCACCTTAGTAGATTGACCACGAGTGAAGAAGCAACACCATTGAAGGATGATTTTCCAGATGAACATCTATTTGTAACTTTCGAGGTATGATTCGTAAATATGGCAAACATTGTAATTGTTTAGTTACAAGAACACTACCTAGTGATCGGCGAGGCACAAAAGATAAGATTAAGAGCAATGCTAAGTACTATGTTTGGGATGACCCTATTGTGGAAACATTGCTCGACCAGTCATTAGAAGGTGCGTGTCACGGGTTTGAAATTCATTCTATTCTTGAGTTTTGTCATTCATATGCATGCGGTGGTCATTTTGGTCAAAAAAGGACAGCATCTAAGGTGTTAGAATGTGGTCTATTTTGGCCTACTTTATTTCATGATTCATACATGTTTTGTAAGTCGTGTGAGAATTGTCAAAAGACTGGCAATTTAAGCCATAGGAATCAAATGCCACTTACCCCTATTCTTGTGTGTGAAATATTCGATGTGTGGGGTATTGATTTTATGGGACCTTTTCCCTCATCTTTTAGCAATGCTTACATTCTTTTAGCAGTGGATTTACGTTTCTAAGTGGGTAGAGGCTAAAGCGACTTGGACTGACAATGCTAAAGTTGTTGTAGAGTTTGTCAAGTCTAATATTTTGCGGGTTTGGTGTCTGAGGCGGTGATAAGCGATAGAAACTCGTTCTATGTCCAGAATTGGTAGAAGCTTTGTTCAAGAGATATCATGTTACCCACCGAGTGTCTACCGCCTATCATCCACAGACAAGCGGACAGGCTGAGATATCAAACAAAGAAATCAAGTCTATTCTTGAAAAGACGGTTAGTCCAAATCAAAAGGATTGGAGCTTACGATTAGATGATGCATTGTGGGCGTATCGCACCGCGTACAAAACTCCCATAGGTATGTCTCTTTATCGCTTAGTATTTGGTAAGCCTTGTCATTTACCTGTAGAGCTAGAGCACAGAGCATACTGGGCGGTTAAGCAATGCAATATGCGGATGGATGAAGCGGGAAAGTAAAGGAAGTTACAGCTGCAAGAATTGGAGGAAATTAGAAATGAATCCTATGAGAGTTCGCGATTCTACAAGAAAAAGACGAAGATATTTCATGACAGAATGATTTTGAGAAAAGAGTTCTCTATTGGTCAAAAAGTTCTTCTTTTTCATTCTAAGCTTAAACTTTTTCCTGGTAAATTACGTTCTCGCTGGGTTGGACCTTTTATTGTTACTAATGTTTTTCCTCATGGTGCAGTTGAGATTCGGAGTCCGACCTCCGATAAAGTTTTTAAAGTGAATGGTCACCGCTTAAAACCTTTTTATGAAGGTTTTTCGGTGAATATTGTGGAGGAAGTGACTCTCGAGAGTCCCATTTATGAAGATTGATGCATGAATGTGTCTAGCCAAAGACGTAAAACAAAGGCGTTTTTTGGGAGGCAACCCAAAGGATTTATTTATATTGATTTTTGTTATATCTATTGCTTTTAATTTTGATTTAGAGTATTTAAATAATACTTTTGTTTATTTTGGCCAGAAGTAAATTTTTGGTAAGGCGTGCCCACGCTTTAACTAAAAAGTACTTCTGTAATTTTAAAGTGAAATAGTTTTAAGGCGTGCCCGCATGCTTATTAAAAAAGTACTTCTGAAATTTTTGGTGTTTCAATTGTCTCTTTTAGTTTTTACTGTGAAAAAAAAAATTTTGATTTTATTTTTAAAAAAAAATTCGAAAAAAAAAAAAGGATTTACTGTTCACAAATCCCTAACTCTCGTTTCCTCTTTCCAGCAAATCTCTCCCCTTCCAGCTGCTGCAATCGGTCTCCAAAGAACCCGACCTCTTCTCCGCGGCTCCATTCTCCTCTCCAAGCGGCCAGCGCGACCACCGCTCCGGCCTCGCGTCGCCCGTCTCCAAGATCCGGTCGACTCCTGCACATCTCTCTCATCCACTCTGCGGCGGCAATGCTCGACTCCAGCGACCTCACGACCCACGCATCTCTCGGAACCCGCGGCTTTATCAAGCCTCTCCGGACCCAGACCTTGTGTCTTCAGTGACACTCCACCACTCAAGCATCCCGTGCCAAACTAATTTCAACGCACTTGATTTGGATTCAAATTCAATTGTACCAATGCCGAAGAGGAAAACGTCAACTTCTAAGTCATCAACATCCAAAAAGAAACCCGTCGTAAAGAAATCCAAAATTGCCGCTCCCACTACGGTCCCATGGAACACAATTTCAGACTCACGTCAAGCCGTGAGACAAAGATCGAAACATGGAAAAGGCATGAGTGTTTTGCCACTTGCTGAATCCAATCTCGGAGGGTACCTCACATTCACGACTCAACAAGAAAAAGAGCGGTACAAAGATATCTCAAAGCAAAAAATACTTCCAGCTAAGTATATTCATTACCCGACTCTTGAAAAATTAAATGTTAAGGATGAGTTTAATGCTTTGATTGATAAAATTGGTTTGCGATAATTTGTTGATGTTGATTGTTTGGGTTATGTTGAGTTGATTAGGGAGTTCTATGCTACTTTTCAATTTAATATACCTAATGATTTTACTTTGCATACTCCGAATGTGATAAAGTTTAGGTTAATGGGACGAAAATTTTCACACTCTATTACCGATTTTAACCTAGCTTTAGGATTCATTGATAATGATTATGCTTCTAGTGACGCATATTTAGGGACAACTTGTGACTTTAGCGAAACTTTTGAGCCTTATGGTCTTTGGCGTAATTTATCTTTAGATCACAGTGCCTATGACCCGAGTAAATCAAAGAGCTCTTTCTTACGTGGTCCTATTTTGAAATGCGTGCATCGGTTCTTAGCATATAATTTTTTAGGTAAGAAAGATCACTCGAGAGTTTTCTCTAAAACTGAGTTTTATTTTATCTGGTGCATATTAAATGATGTGAGGCCTAATTTAGGTTTTTGGTTAGCGGATCAATTTCAGAGTGTGCTTAAAAAGTATAGGACTTTATATCTTGGTCCATATATTACTCTATTAGCTATAAACTTATGTGTGCTTGATCCTGAGGATAATGATTTACATCCTGCTTGCAAAAAGGAATTTTTGGATATGTCTGTATTTGAAAGAACAAGTGTGGTCGAATTCAAGGAGGGGAGATTTCAGTTTACTGAGCCAGGACCCACTCAACTTCCAAAGAAGCTTTATGCTAGGAGTGGCACCACCTCTAATGACGAGTTTGACGAAGAAGCTGTTGCCCCACCAAATATTCCTTCTACATCTGCACCACCTTTGAGTATTCAGTTAGAGAAATTGGAGCACAAGTTGAACAAGATGGAGCAGAATTTGGCCGCATACTTCGAGAGTGTGGGATTTATCCCACCATTTCCGCCAAGCCCATAGACATTATGTGAATCAAAGCTCACAATCCAGGGACGTTTTTCTTTTTGCCTTTAATCTTTTACCCTTATGCATTATTTTTTTTTTATGTGAGCTTTGATTATCATACATTGGGGACAATGCATGTTCTTGGTGTGGGGGAAGGATTTTTGGCAATATTGATATCTGGAAGTATTATTTTCACTCTGCTCATTCTTAAATGATTTTGGAGTTAGTATGCGTCATATATTAAGTTCAATTTTTCTTTTCCTTTCTTTTCTTTCTCATTTTTTTTCTTTTCCCATCTATCTCAAATCATTTACATCTCGTTTCTCACCCTTTCTACCTTTCCCTTAATATATCACCCATACCTTCTTCTCATTCTACACCACTTTTGATAGTTGATTCATTTGAAGAGTGCACATGATTTGATGGCAAATTTACCAACTTTGTGAGGATTTGAGCCTATGAGCAACCACTTTACTCTAATTATTTTTGTTGTGTGAATATCAATCTTAGTTTGTTTATTCTAGAACTTGCTTTGTTATGCATGTTGAAGGCGCATTACGGGATTTTATGCATTAAAATGATAAAGGCAAACCACTTTTCATTTCTTTATTTCTGCATTTTTCTTCTTTTTCTCCACTCGAAGACCTTTATTTGTTATCTTTGTTTGAGCCTTAACCATTCTCTTCTAATTCTCTCCATCTACTTACCCATTTTCCTTTTATTTGAGCCTAAATTTAAGAAGATTTTTGGACTCATTGTTTGGATATATTTTGTTTATATTATGTTGCTTTTGCTACCTTGAATTAAAGTTTCTCAATTAGATCAAAAAGCATTATGCTTGAATTAAATTGTGCAAGTTTCATTTCTTTTGTAAAAAAAAAAAAAAATTCAATCAAAATAAAAAAAAAAAGAAAAAAAAAGAAATACAAAAAAAAAATCAAAAAAAAAGAAGAAGAAAAAAAAATGTCTACATTCTTGACGACTTGAGTAGAAATAAGCATTTGATATCATAAGGTTCATTCAATGAGTTCATTCTTCTCATTTTGATCCTTTTTTGTTTCATAGACCTTTCTTTTTCATTTAACCCACTTAGCCCCGTTACAACCTTTCTAAGACCCTTAGATTTTTCCATTTAATTCATGTTTTGTGGATTGAGATGTGATATATGAGCAAGCTTATGGTAATAGCATTCTTTGATTTGATTTGAGTGCATAAATGATACCCTAAACACTTTGAGTGTATGGAGTGAAGTCAATGAGAGGGCTATTAAATCTTGTTGCACTTGAATTTTGAATGGACTTTGCTGGTGGTTGAATGTGCCTATTCTAGTTTCTAAGATCCTAGCTTTAAAATCCTTATCTCTCGAATGTTGCTTGACTTAATTTCTTGAGGTGTGCTTGCTTCAGATTGTTTTTGGATGAGTTGAGATGAGAATTGGGTGGAGAGTTGGGATTAGTCTTGAGTTATATGCTTGAGGACAAGCATCATCTTGGTGTGGGGGAATTTGTTAGAGTGCAATTTATGCACTAATTTTGTATTGTTTACTCCCTTTAATATTAATGTTTTGCACTTAATAATAGTGATTTATTTGTGTTTTATTTTGTAGGTGCAATTCTATTGATTGGTGCTAAAATTGAGCTAGAAGATGATGTTTGAGGATGATTATTTGCATGGAGGAATTATGAATTTCAGAAGAACTTTGTTGATAAAGGCGTGGCGCGTCTTTGTCACGAAGAACTTGCGATTTTATTTTAACGTGTTTCACCTTTTGGGAAATTTATTTTGTAATTCCGAATTTAGAGAATATTTTAGATTTTAGTATTCTATTTTTAGAAGAACTTTAGAATACAAAAGGGATTGAAACACAAAGAGAGGAGGGGGGATCATCAAGGAAAAGAAAAAAACCCTAGATCTAAATTTTTTTCTCTTCTCTCTATGAGGAACTAAATTTATTTTTCTGGTTGGAGGTTAATAAAGCTTTGATTCATCATTACTGTGAGATCTTTCTTATGTTTTAATTGTTTTATTGCTTGTGGGGTATTTGTTTATTCTCTGAATTATTGTCATGATTATGTTTGTCAATTAGATAATTGGCCACTATTTAATTATCAACTTAATCTACTGTCAATTAAAGGATTCATTGTATGAAGATTTTAATATTTGTGACAAATAGCACAGCATGCATTTGTGTTATGAGAATAAACAATCTAATTTAAATGAACCATCGTATGCGTTTGTTGATTAGGATTTGGGTCTCTCTAGCTTTTCAGGCTGTCAATTGATTAAATCCTATGATCGTATCTAGGGTTGTCTATTGATTAGGGAAATAACTAATGGTCGTACCTTGGTTATCGACTAGTTAAGGAGAAATTGACTATTAGAGCGTCTCAGTAACTATAACCAGTCTATTCATAAGCAATAATGATTTATATTTAGATCAATGATCAGTAGTCGAATCAAGCTGAGTTAATTCCTTCAACCAGAGCTTTTTCTAATTTGAATTACAATTTTAATTTGCATTCTTGTTATTTTTAATTTGATTTTAAATTTTGTCAACAATCTCCCATACTTTGCATTTTATATTTTGAAAGGATTTAAATAATTACCAATCTCTGTGGACACGATCCTGCTCAATCACTATACACAAATTTTTTAGAGTAGGCATTTATTTTTGCTGGCTTCGACAACCATCAAATTTTTATTCAAGTACGGCAATTAACTTAAGCCCAATTAGCTAACATGGCAGCAACATAGGAGACAGAATGTGCATTTAACGATCAATGTTTTTCTAAAGGATCAGATGATACATCTCTTTTCAACTATATTCACTAAAATGATGGAGATTTTGTATCATCCTTTACTGCTTACCCATGTACCTAGGTTGAGATTTTGTATAATTTGCGCATAATGTGATACTATTAAACTTACACCATTAATAGGGCCTATGTTGCCTTTTGTTAATCCTAACCATAGCAAACTTTTAATAATTGCTTATAAGTAAATAAAGGCCTCTGTTGATCTATATGGGTTGTTTAGAAGACTGTCTACACTTCTAATTTGCAGCTGGAATGCATAAGTATTTAATACATAAATGACCTATATCTGTTTTCATTTTAGCTGATATGGTTTTATTGTATTGCTATTTACTCATAGTGACTGTGCTGAAAATGGTATCTGATAGCTTTATTAATTTATTAGCTTTAGTTGCCTTGGTGTGCCAATATGAAATTATTTAGCATAATATTGTATTTGCTAAGTAATATAATAAGCATGTTAACATTGGATTAGATTACAAAATCTGCATTCTTTTTAAATAGTGCATGAAACTAGACTTAGCTATATTCTTCCAAGATAAGGCTACATAAGCATACTTCAACAAAAGGATTACATACGTAGCTAGCACTTTGAATGCAATACTTTTTTCAACTCTTAAAGCATTGGATCTAGATGTATTGGACTAAGTACAATAAACAGTTGAATGCAAAAAATTGTAAATTCACAATCTACATTATAGTTAAACCCTTTCTAAGTTATTGAGACACCTCTAAAATAGCTTTCACATCTTTCATCTCACTATCAATGACACTTAGGAGCTCATTATCCATAACTGTCGCTAAAACCCCATAAAAAATAGCTCCATAGGTGAAGTAATCCCTCTCTGGAGCCGATCATTTGAAGTGTCCACCCCCATTTTTGTTAGGTCATTGATAATAAAGTTTTTGTGGATTATCATCAGAGTCTAGAATCTTCAAATTAGCCATTATGTTGCACTTTCATATTTTGTTAGAAAATCTAATGAGCTTGCCCCTCACTATATTTCCCTAAGTTGGCTAAAAAAATGTTTGATTTGCTTGATGTGTTCGAGCTTTAGGAATCCATATACATTCAAGTGTGTCTGGAGTTGAATTGGTGGAATGAGTGACGAAATGTTGTGTGAATCTTAAGTTAAAAAAGAAAGGAAATGGCAGTGAATGTATATGTTATGAACGAACGTTGTTTTAACTTATATTTGATTTGAAATGAAGATGAGAAGCTAAACAAAAGTTTAATATGCTTGAAAGTCTTGTTAAAAGCTGTTTGTATATAGCCAATTTTTTAAGTGACAATGTTACAGTTTGGCTTTAACGATAACATTATCAAAATTACTTTAATTTTCACAATCTTTTTTTATTTTTCATTACCGATTCATCGAAATCAATATGTTTTGTTGAAAGGGTATTATGATCAAACCTTTTGATTTATTGAAATCCAAAAATAACCTTGTAGGAAAAAACCAGCTCCGAATCCGGGAAGGCCAAACCCGGATCTGGAAATTCACTTCCGTAGACCCCAGTCCTTTGACTGATTCGAATCCGGCAGTTCAGATTTCCTTTTCCGTAAAATATAAGTTATGATTGAGGCGGCGCATTTTAGCAAAATCATTCTTAAAAGATACATCACATGTGCACATTAGCAACAACCCCACACTTGAAAACCACTGCTTCTCTCAACTCTCCTCACCGCACTCCAAGTCTCACAAATAAGAGAAACAGACAGACGACGACGGCGACTGATGCTATTCTAGGATCATTTCAAATCGCTACACGCAGAAACATGGTATGATGACTAATCTCAAACACTTTTGTTTATTTTGATCTGACCTTTTTCAATTCGATGAATAATTTTGTGTTCGAATGTTGAGAATCAAAATTCAGTCAAACACATTGCGATTGTATTTGGCTTGCATACGGAACACGCTAGACGCCGCCCTGTGTTTGCAGGTCCACACTGTACTTTCATAATCTGTCTAAATCGATTGCGTTGCTTTTGTTCATTTGATATTTTGACATTTTAATTTAATTTTGTCAGAATTTTCCTTGTCAAGAAGTTGAAAGGCATAATAAACCAGAGGTTGAACTAAAGTAAGTTTCTGGCTCAAGTTTGATCTATTACAGCTTTTATGTTTTGCAAAATAGTTTGGTGAATCTGTTCTAATATTATGCTGTTGTTTCATGGTAGTTTTTGAATTTAGTCATGATTTCTAGAAATAGATCCTTTCATTGCTTTAAATTCAAGTGAATGTCATTGCTATTGGAAAATTTCCTACGTACTAAATGATTCCTGTTAAGCTTATAAATTAGACTAGAATTAGCAAACTCTAACACTAAAAAGCTTGATATAGTTGATCCTCAAAAGCGACTGGGAGGTAATAGGGAGCATGCCTCCATATTGTTGTATAAATGGTAAATAAAAGATATGGTGTAAGCATAGGTGATAATATATATGCTTAATTTCCAATTTGTAGTTTTATTATGTAGATGGTCAAGTACAAAAAGCATGCATAAAAGTAGATTTTTTTCATGTGAGGTAGCTTGAAGTTATAAGTATTCAAATATGAGGAAGAAAATAGCTTTACAACCAAATTTTCACGTGCTCTAGTGGCTCAGCTACTCATTGTTTCTCAGTCTTAGGTTCTAATCACAAGTGTTTCTCTTTCTTGACATTATTAAGGAAGTTAATTATGACAAGTTAGAGTACATGGACATTCTCAATTTGGTTTTTGAATTATCGGGAATTTGATGCCAACTAGGGAATCTAAAGTCTGGGGGTGATTTGTGGGCCTTTACGCAAAATTGTGTTGTAGAAACTCAATTAGGAAAGTCTAGGTGTCACTAATTGTAGCCTAGTAGTCATATTTTGACAAAAAGTTTTACTTCCTATTTTACAGGTCTATAGCCTATATATTTCTTGTTATTCTTATTAAAAATACACTCGATAATAGTATAGTCTCTAGATTTCTCTTTGCCTATCTGACTTTTCTCTCTCTGTTGACATTGTATTTTGAAGCACAACATCAGATTGTGTGAAATTTGTTTGTTAGATGCTACCCTCTTTGATATATATCAAGCATAAAGTTTCTTGTTCTGTTTAGTCAACTTGACAATTTTCCCATTAATATGCCGCATTTGTGTTCTGATTTTCTTCCTGCATACATCATATGCTCCATTTAGATGATTTTTTTCCCCCTTTCTGCAGGACCAGCCCAGAACTTCTACTGAATCCTGTAAGAATTATCCTATGGACCTTAAATAGAGGCATAAAGCTTGTGTCCTATTCTTGTTAACTGCTGATTTTAGTTTTCAGAGTTCTTGAATTCTGTACACCGCAACTAGTTGAATTTTATCTTGGGAGGTCTGTGTTATTGGTTTGTTCGAACTTGTAGTCTTGAAAACCTGTATACTCACTAGAGTTTACCATTAATTGATATTGTTGGAGCCAGGGGATGTACCTCCATGCTTAACATGTCTTACCTCTTTCAATGAGATTTGCTTTACATTTTTTTCGAATGGTTTGTTGATACAAAATATTAATGGTTTTAACTGTTGGTTACCATATTTTCCTAAAGTGAAAACAATCTACCTAGTTGGACTAACAGTAAACATATTTTCTCGGTCTATTCTGGATTTCATAGCATTAGCATTGATAGTTTCCTCTTGGAATCTTTTCCATGCCTTACACAACATCTAGGCAGTTACAGATGGGATGATTAGTTTGTTGCCTTCTCATACAAAATGATGTGGAAAAGGTTTTATTTGCTGGCATTTTTTTTGTGTATGTTTGATTATTGACGGTCGTATTTTCATATGTGCAATTGCTATGCAGATTTTGATATGTCGAAACGAGGCTGAAAAATGCTTAATAGAGACATCTATCAACTCACTTCGAATAAGCCTTAAGGTGAATGTAAATCATATTTCTTGTTTTTCTTTGATGGAACAAAATACTAGAAAAAGAAATTTTTTGATTTTTTATGTTTTTTCTTGCTTATACAGCAAAAAATCAAAAGCAAAAAAAGTAAAGTTTAAACATGGCGGCAATATATAATTCTTGAAAATAAACCTGCTGCTTTAACTTCGTAGCATAGTGCTATGACTTTCAAAGATTGTAGGCACTGCTCCATGATAAGCAATGACGGCTGGTTTAAAATAATTTTAGTTTGCATGTGGTTCAGCCAAATGAAATAACTTATCACTTTGCCTAAGAGAAGTTTGTTATTCAACATGAGAACGATTTTATTGGTAAATGGCTTCTTGGTTTTCACTGTCATGTCTATTAAATTTGAGTCATACAAATTGCTTACACAACAAAGCATGTGGTCAATTCACCATCCATAATATTGAAAACACAGACGGCAACTGGTATAATTTTTTGAACTTTAAATAGAATTGCAAGGTCTTCTAATTTTTTTTTCTTATATGCATGTATTTTTCTTTGTGTAGGTAAAGCAGGCAGATGAACTTGAAAACATACTAACTAAGAAATTTCTTAGATTTTTGTCAATGAGAGCAGAAGCATTTCAAGTTTTGAGGAGAAAACCAGTACAGGTATGTGTTTATCTTGGTGAGTCAACATTAGACTTTCCGCTAAAAATCATGATGCTCTGCCTAACCTTTCCATGAGATTCAAAGGATCTCTTTGGGATTGAATGCCCTTCGATAGTTATTTATTGTATAACATGATGGCCAGTAAACATTCATGACCATGAGAATTTTGTGACAATTAGCTATGAAAATTTTAAGTATCATTGCTGTGATATATATATCACCTTGGTATTTTTTTGGTATCTTGTATACCTCCTCCAGTGCAAGTACCCGGATCTTCTTTTTAATACATAAATAAGCAATAAATATAAAGTCTGTCTACAATTGAAAGCTTTGATATTTGTGATACAACAAAATTATTCCTTTTGTGCTTGGTTTTAATATATAAAACATTAGACTTTCCCCCAAAAATCATGATGCTCTGCCTAACGTTTCCATGAGATTCAAAGGATCTCTTTGGGATTGAATGCCCTTTGATAGTTATTTATTGTATAACATGATGGACAATAAACATTGATGACCATGAGAATTTTGTGACAATTAGCTATGAAAATTGTATGTATCATTGCTGTGATATATATATCACCTTGGTATTTTTTTGTATCTTGTATACCTTCTCCAGTGCAAGTACCCGGATCTTCTTTTTAATATATAAATAAGCAATAAATATAAAGTCTGTCTACAATTGAAAGCTTTTATATTTGTGATGCAACAAAATTATTCCTTTTGTGCTTGGTTTTAATACTACTTGATTAAACTTAATACATGCATTGCTTAATTTTGTTTATTGATTAAAAATATTCTGTGCTTAATGTGGTGTAATAATGAGAATTTGTATTTATGAATACTCATTGCATACTGTCAGTGCTGTGAACCATTCCTATGTTAGCACTTGGTGACAGATCTCTGAACTTCTGCATGATCAGATAATTTTTTCAGTACTCATTTTGGTTTCTTTAGATTTCTTGATTAATAAATCTATAAAGTATATTGCCAGACTATAGGTTCAACAGATATTCTCTTTCGCTTTAGAATTGGAGACACTGACATATTTGCTTCATTGGCCTTTGTTTTGCAGGGTTATGATATCAGCTTTCTTATCACTAACTACCATTGTGAGGAGATGCAGAAACACAAGCTCATAGATTTTATTGTGCAGTTCATGGAGGTAAGAATTCTGTTGAATCTTATCAGTTGCTTTTCCCTTGTCCACATGATTGTCTGATAGAACAACTTTAAATTATTTTCTGGCTCCACCGTATTATTATTTACTTAACTATCCCGCACTTAAATGCTGTTGAAATTTAATATCTATTGAACACTTAAAAAAGTCCTATGAGCGTAAAGACCAAGTGCATACTGTGCATCGGCAATGTTTGACCAAATTAGTTAGTAAACTTGCTGTTATGTTAGAGTGCGGAGACATCTCCTGCCTTAATCATGAATCTGCTCCAAGGATTGGAAAAGACTGCTTCTCTGTGTAGGTTGCAAAAACTGAAGGTGATTAGGTACATTGATTGTCTTCTAGATTTAGTGATTTAGTTTGTTCTCAGTATTTGTTACCACCCCCAAGAAATCTGACTAGTTGGCTTGTTCTCGGAACTTTGGTTGAACTGTCAATCGAAATTCTTGACCTTCTTAGGGTGTGTTTGGGACTGAGGTTAGGCAACTGTAACTTAAAAGGTACAACACTAAAGTGTTTGGTAAACACTAGCTGTTGTAGCTTGGAAATTATGTTGATATAATTTTTCACTTGTATGATAAAAAATCTATTATTTCTTTAATAATTTTGAAAAATTATTATTTAAAATTTATATTTACTTTATATTATTAACTTTTGTTTCAAATTATAGTTTTTTTTTCTATAGTCACCATAGCTTAAAAGGTACAGCACCTTAATCTCAAACAGGACCTTATATTATTTCCCAATGATTCTCTAGTTCTCCTCTACTACTATGACACGAAGTTGTGAGTTTTCTGTTTGTTGTCTGCTTTTTGTGTCACATAAAATATTCTGAAATATGTTTGTCTTCCAATATATTTTTACTCAACTAGTGCTCAAAAAATTCTTAGTGCTGTTTAGGATAGCTTCATCTATTGGTTTGGACATTCAACCCCCTTTGGGGCCGTATATTGCTAATAACTTTTTAGAGATTGATTCTGTGTAACTGATGGCTTAAAATGGCTGTGAGGCATGTAAATGCTACTAACTTTTTGTTGCTTCCGCTGCCTGGGACCTAATATTCAAAGCTGCCTTTTATCTTCTTTCTCTAACTGCTATCAAACTTCTATGATTCTATAGCTTTCTTCCTTCTTTTATTTCCATGTGCTGCTTGATATTTGTTATGCAAATTACCACAAAATCTCCATTACCATTTGAAATTGTTGTAAAAGATTCAAGCCATGGATTTGACGACTACTATTCTAAACCAATTTATCAACTTGCTTCAGTTTAGAACGGGCTTCGCCCCTTTATGTTATTGACGCAAAAAGGACTCACTGTCAGGACAGTATTATATATAATGTTCGAATCTTAGTAAAATTTTTGCCAACAAAATTGTGGAAACAGTTGGAACAACGGGGTACATAAGCCTAGCTTGCCCTCTTCTCTAACCCATCAAAACACAAACCAAAAGAAAGAATAGTTTACCGTGCACACCTGAGTAGGAAATGAAATAAACCAAATTACAGCATTGGATGATCTTAACCATCAATGTCAAGCATAAGGGGCATTCTATGATTTAAGACTTAAAGTGGGCATCACTATCTGTATCCATTGTGCTTTTGTTCGTTCAATTTGTATGCTTCTTTTTTTTCTTTTGTCTTTTTTTTTTTTTCCTTTTCCACCCAGTCTGTAGACCAATCGTGAATTGCAGGATATCGATAAAGAGATAAGTGAATTGAAAATGTCTGTGAACACGCGGGGGAGGTTGGTGGCTACTGAGTTTCTGAAGCAGTTTGTATGAATTTTTGTGCTTTTTTTGAATCATTGTTGCCGGTCACTTGTTTTCCTCTAGGGATCGCTGTTGTCAATTGTGTTGTTTATCTACCCATCAACATGCAACAATTCACTGTATTTTTATTATGAGTATGATTTTCGTTTTCATTTTTAAGTCTTACTTGAAATGAATAATATGTATAAATTATGACTAACTAAATGTTAAAAAGATTGATTTGGGTAAGCATGCTCTTTAAAAAATAAAAATATAGAAAAATTCCAACATTTCTCAAGGAAGTTTGAAAAATAAAATGAATTGTCAAGATATACAAGAAAATTTAGAATTTAAGGTGTGTTTACTTTTTGAATTGAGAAATCAGAATTTAAAATTGGAATTATTAGTAGTGTTGCTTCACAAAATAAGAGTGGGAATCAAAATTAAACTCGTATAGGGCTTACAAATTTTGGAATCATTCTCGTTGATTTCATTGTGGGAAGGGTTGGTAAATAGATTCTTATTCCCAGAATTATTTATTTTACTTTTATTGAATTTTATAATTTTCAAATTATCCTTAATAAAGTTATTTTTGCATTTGGATTTTTATAGAATTTATGAAAATACCAAAAATTTTATATTATTTACTAATAGGTCCATTATTATTTAATAATAATAATAACAATAACAACAATAACAATAATAATAATAATAATGTCGTCGACGTCGTCATCATCATTATTATTATTATTATCATTATCACTTAATGTTATTATTATTATTATTATTAAAACATATTAACTTAAAATATATTAATTTTATTATTTAATTATTATTAATTATTGTTATTACTATTTTTATTAATATTATCATTATTAAAATCTATTATTGTTGTTGTTGTTGTCGTTGCCATCATCATCATCAAAGTTTATTAATTTTATTATATTATTGTTATTATTAATTTTATTATTTTAATTGCTTTTGTTGTTATTGTTATTATGATTATTATTATTAATAAAATTTATTAATTTGATTTTTTAATTAATATTATTGTCATTATTATTATTATTTGTATTCTTATTATAATTATTATTATATATACAAATAATACTAGGGGCAACAATTAACAAAGGGCATTTTAGTTACTTATAATAGTCTATTCCAATTCCGATTCTTACAGTTCAAGCAAACAATTTATTCTAATTTTAATTCCTTATTTCGTTTTAAGCTCGTTCTGGTTTTAGTCCATTCTAAATCATGTTTAGTAAATGCACTATTAGTCAATTGGTGATGCAGCGAAAGGTGACTAATATCAAGAGATGAAAATTGATCGATAGGTGGAAAATATTTTCAATATTTCATTTAGTTTAGGAATAGACATAACCCAAAAAAAAAAAACACGAGGTTAGTAAATCTTATTGATTCCATAAAATGGTGAAAAATAACAAATTATCAAAACGAAAATGAAGAGTTTGAAATTGAATACTTGGCTACTTCAAATATTACAATACTGAAATTGAAAATTTTTGGACATTACAAAACTACCCATAGTTACATTAACTTTAACTTTTGCTAAACAACTAAAAAGATAAATAGTAAGATAATCTTGCAACTAATAAAATCAACTAAAAGATAATAATAGTAAAATATTCTTGAAATTAATATAGTCTAAAATATATTTATGTTAGATCTTTTTTGCTTGAATTTTCTTCAATCTTAATTTCAATTTTGAAATCATATCAAATATTGTTCTCTACCGCTTAACTCTTATAGTTTCCTCCAATATATCAAATGAATCATTTTTTCCCCTCATGATGATGATATTCTGCTTTCAAGATTTTAACATTTATAAAGATATGAAAAAGAAAAATTATTTAAGAGTAAAAACTTTCAAATAAAATAAAAAAAAAGGTTGTTTTAGCACCAACCTTTAACATGTCAGGAAATGGATATGGAAAACTCAACTGAACAAAACCAAAATGAAAATTACATTTTTTTCGGGGACAAAATCCCTCTTATCATGAAATTACTAACGACGACAAGAAATCTTGCATAATACACCCCACCCAATATCCTTTTGTATCATAACGCTTAACTTGTTTCCTGGGAATGATGTAGAAAGAAATGATGAAATTAAATTTCATTACTTTTTGTTGATGTTGTATGTTGTTCGACAATGAAAGATGTGAAAAATCTTAACTCAACAAACTGGCCTTCTTATCTGCATTTCGCACGAAGAATAGCAAAATAATAAACAAATAAAAATGTTAGCTTGATCGTTCTACAAGCACTCTATTTTGGTGGCTTGAAATCAAAGATAGAACCGAGTACGACTTGTAAGAGCCATTATGGCATACTAATAGCAGAAAAGTCGATGAGGACTTACTGCGGAAACATTTTTCCCAAGGAGTGGCACAATCTAATTTTGCACCATTAGCATAATTAATGCAGTAACAATCATTTTCTCATACTTTATTTGGATCTCCTAGGTACACGTTATGTTTGTCCTTCAGATTATTCTAAAAAATTTAATAAGAA
Source organism: Citropsis articulata (assembly GCA_030449925.1). Taxonomy (NCBI): domain Eukaryota; kingdom Viridiplantae; phylum Streptophyta; class Magnoliopsida; order Sapindales; family Rutaceae; genus Citropsis; species Citropsis articulata. The sequence continues at coordinate 105,766 of JASUUH010000122.1, read as the reverse complement.
TATATTAGCTGATATTATTTTTAAATGTTAAGGAATATGTAATGAAAATTGACTATACCAGAAAATTGCAATCTATAATGGCACAAACTTGTCTATTTGGAATCATAGCCTAGACATTTCTTTCCTTAAGTAGTAGCATGCAATGTCGATATGCTGAACATAAAGTGTGAAATAAGTAAACAAAATTAAAAATATTTATCATAATAATCACAATAAAATTTTGTTTTTCACATTTATGACTTATGAGATTGGACAACCACATATCCGGTGTATATAATTTATGAAAAAAATTTCGATCCATAGAGTCAAATCGATAAATTCTACATAAAATAGGTTAATTTCATAAAATTAGTAGAGGTGTTAAATAAACATACTAGATAATAATAAAAATTCACAAAAAGTTAATTTTATAATATGAGTAACTTGCGGCATTTTTTTTTTATCATTGGCGATATCCATCCATCGCTGCAGCTCCAATAATTCCTCTTGGGATATAAGGAGATGCACTTCAAAGTCCACTATCTGTCGAGGGTGCACCTCAACATCTGATGTCTTTCGCGGCTTTTTCAAGGGATTGGTGTACAATGTCTGTGAGTATGTCGAAGTTTTCTTATCTCTTTTCTTCTGTAAATTAGACACTAATCTACAATCTTTTCCTTGCGTTGAAACAATAATAGGATCCCCTCCTGTACCATGACAATCATCTAGCATCTTCAATGGTCGTGTATCCCCTTCTGTGCTATAAAAATCGACAAGTGTGTCCAAAGGTTGTTGCATCAGTGAGACAAATGCAACGTCTATAGGATCATTCATAGGCTACAGACATAACAACTAAGTTGTTTGAGAATTAACCAAACATGTATACTCAATGAACAAATATTGATAGTTTTATATAGCAAACCTTAGAATCAAATTCCTGAGACTCTGTAGCTGAAGACGCCTCAAGTAACTGAATAACTTTGTTCAATTCAACATCAATCAAGTTAATATAATCGATTTTCCCTTCAATGTTATCAATATTTGAGCCTATATTCTTCATCATATTCTCCATCTTCGTGATATTTTCTTCAATGTTTTAAATGCGACAACCAAGATGATTAATCTTTGACTCGACAATTGAACCACGAAATGCACGGGAGGCATGTCAAGATGGACCACCCTTGTATACACAAAAAATTTTGAACTATTAGATTTGCATGCAGAATCGGAGAAGTACTTATGAATTAAAATGTTTAATACAGCAGTGACATACTACAGTCCAGTAAAGTATCAATTACATGACTACAGTCGAGTGAAGTATCCATTACCCGACTGTAGTCATGTACAGTCGTGTAAGGTATCCATTACACGATCACAGTCGAGTGAGGTATTCATTACCCAACTGTAGTCACGTACATTCGTGTAAAGTATCTATTATACGACCACAGTCGAGTATATAAACCATAAATGATTCTTTGTCTTAGTAGAAAATGAAGTAGTGTACTAAAAATATTGAAGCAAATAAATATTTGAAGGACTTAGAAATGAAAATAAAAATAACCATAAACTAAAATAATTTGCCTCAATAGAATATGAAACAAATATTACAACAACAAAGCAATCAAATCAAAAGTTCCAAAGTCGATGCTAAAAAAATTAGGTTGCAACTTATCTGCAAACATAATGAACTTATTGGATAATAAATAAGTTAATATCTCAATATTTTTTTTTACTTATTCACAAAATAATGGATATGTATACATAGGTAAACAATTTAGAATACAATTTAACAATTTAACAATTTAGAGCATAATCTAATACAACAGTGACTTACCTTTTTTTTTTGTGACCTGAGTTGGTATTGATGTTGATTCATTTAAATGTTCTGGATGCAATGTTCGTGGAGCACTAGATATGGGTGCACCATCTGATCACTATCATCAGAAGAACCATCAAAACTATTTAAAGCACTATCATGTGATTCATTATCATCATGTGAAGGATTTGCCTTTGGGTGACTATCTAATTCAATATTATTATCATTCTCTTCACCAATTTCTTTAAACCACTCATCTTCACTAAAATAGCTCATGTAATGCTTATTTGCCTAGACATCTCTAGTAGCATGGAACTTTTTTATAAAAACCATCCTGAAGGCTTTCTTATTCAATATCTTCTTTTGAATCTCTTCAAAATCTTTAGGCTTTGTCGATTTCCATTTCAAAATCTTAGGAAATAAATCATCATAATGCTTTGCACATTTACCACATGGAAACATCTTTGTATGCCCACATCTGTATAATCAATGACACAATTCATTTTCAACAAAAAAATGGTAAATTATAAATAGAAAGATGATGCTGACAACTATCACCGGTATAATATGAATACTTTAAAGTCAAGATCATGGATTGAAATTGGGAAAGAATTCTTATTGACTCAACACAATATATTACAGCAGCAATTATTAAGCACATATTATTTAAGCAATAGGTGAAAATTGGTATCACACAACTAAAAATCATATAAAAATCTATTACTTAAATAAGTAGCTTATTGAAGTAGTATATGAAAAATTATTTAAATATTCTTAGTTTGGGAACAAGAAAGTTTTTAAGCAAAAAATGATTGAAATAAAATAAAACAATGAGCACTTATTCAACAACTCAATAAGCAATATATAAGTTAGTTTAGTTTTGTAACTGGAAAGGCATGGGGGAAACCATGCACACTATACGTTACTCCTTTGTATTTAGAATCCATAGTTGACTTCTTCTTATGCTTCACCACACAGTCTACAATGCCTTTTCTCAAACTATCAATGGTCATCTTGAAAGAAATGCGTCCTCAGGGAAATTTATTAAACTCAGTAAAATTGTCCACAAAGAATACATTAGTTTCATTTATATAATTTATATTCTCCTTTCCAAGTAACACCAACTTAATAAAATATAACATGGCCAGCTTGACCATTTTCATGTCATTATCTGAATTAGCCTACATGAACTTTTTACGAATTTTTTTTGTTGTGATTGCACAATTTCCATCAAGGAACTCATCAACTTTTCTGTAATCATCGTCATGATTTTCAGTATTGGACTTATAGGATGGACTACAATCTAAGCCTGTCACCAAGGCAAACTCCTCCAATGAAAATCAAATATTTTACGTCTGATTCTAAACCACATTGCTTCTCATCTGATTTCACTTCTCTCAATAATATGTTGTGGAGTAACTAAGTAGAAAACTTCAACTCTTTCACATCCAAAAAATGACCGAAACAGGAAGGCTTGGAAATATTTTTTTGCTTCTCAGAAAGTCTATTTTTAATGTTCTCCACTGCATTTAGTGATGATCAGTTTGAAATCTTTACTTTGAAGTGTTTAGATTCCTTGATTTTCAGTTCTATCTGCATAAATACAAAAAAAAATTAAATTATAATATAAAATGATTGAAAACTTGCTTAATAATATATTTTAAACCAATCATAAAAATTACACGACATACTAGTCAAGTAAATCATTAATTGCATGACTATAGTCGAGTAAAGCATTCATTGAACTACAGTAGACTATATAAACCATAGATGATTCTTTGCAACATTCTTGAAAATGAAGTAAGACAGCAAAAATATAAAGCAAATATATAAGCAATAGGATTTAGGAAAATATATTACAACCTAGTATAGTTTTTATTACACGAATATGGTGGAGTAAAGTGTTCATACCTAACGCATATCGACTGAAGAATTCTTTACACAACTGTAGTCAAGTAAAGAATTCATTGCACGAATATAATGGAATTGTAAAGTGTCCATACCTGATTGCTGTCGAATAAAGAATTCTTTACACAACTACAATCGAGTAAATAATTCTTTACGCAACTGCAATCGAGTAAAGAATTCATTACACGACTATAGTTGGGTATAAGTCGAGTATCAGTCAGGTAAAGAATTCTTTACACGACTACAGTGCAGACTAGAATTGATTACATGACCACAGCCGAGTAAATACAAAGTAAATGATTCTTTGCCTCAAGAGATAAGGTAGAGTAATGAATGCTAGTTAAATTGTCACCACAATGAAAACCATTAAATTGTCACCACAATGAAAACCATATCTTTCTAAGAAGTTCCAAGAGATAGCACATATTCTTAAAATACATGGAGGGAAAATAGAGTATTTGAAACCACATCACAGCCAAACATCAGAAAGATGAAATTTGAAAGGGAAAAAGGTTTCATACCTCTTCGATTACCAACAACTACAGAAGCTTCAGTATCGCTACTTTTATACCAGTAACACATGTGACATAAGAAGCCTAAGAACAAGAATATGAGAATGAGATAATGTAGACAAAACTTCTTTTGCTATTTTTTTTAAATTAAAAGGAACACCTTTAATAGATAGATTCTACATATTATTGGTTATAATGTGTAATGTTTTATTATAATATACAATTTCTCATATCGACCTAAACTGTAAAATAAAATAATGTTTGTATAGTGGAGGCTAACATGGATGCAAGCACACAAATGTTCTGTAGTTATATATTTAGACATTAATTTGTATCTAATTAACTAATCTCACTTTTTCTTAATTAGTATATTTTGACTTTTATTCTTCGCCAACTAATATTCAAGAATTTTTCAACATAAATCAAGCTCATAAAGAAGTTGAAAAAGAGCAGCAGCATTGGTAGCCAAGAGTTTTACTTCTCAAGAGTATGATGTCTATATGCCTTCTTTTCTCAACCTCAACACCATTATTGATTATCATAACATAATCATCACCTCCATCATTTTTCCCCTTTCAATTATGTGTCATTGTCAAAATGTGCTTGCTTTATTGATTCTCTTTTTCCCATGCCAATTCCCTTTATCTGTTAATTTTAATCTTTTTTAAAAATCTTCTTTAAAATTTTATACTAAACTCTTTTGGCCTTCATTTGAGATTTTTCTACTATGCTAAAACAGCCTTTCTAAATTATCCTCCCTAATCTTTTATGCATTTAAGAAAATACATTAAATAAATGTAAGCTTATACACAATTACAGCAAAGTCATATTTCAATTTTCTTATAAATTAAGAAACAATAAACTAATAAAGTCATTCACTTGCAAAAATGAAGTATAAATAACGATAAAATTACTAACTTGAAACAATACCCAACTTATGAGCGTAGCTTCAACTATAGGATCATTCATATCTCGTGTCTCTCCCAGCTCTAAACTTTTCTTCCATTTTTGTTTCTTTTCCCAATTTTTCTTAAACCAAACAGTCCTCTTCCCTTGTTTGTCATAAAACAAACCCGAACCCTTCAACCTGCTGCTTGTTATACTGTACAACAACTTCATTTCTACCTGTTTCGACCGAATTCAATTTGTATGAATTGGGGGAATTTGGGCGTTGTGTATGCTGGTTGTGAATGATAAATTGGGGGAATTTGGGCTTTGTGTATATTGTTCATGAATGATGAATTGGACGCTATGTACGCGACGGGTTGTGAATGATTTTGAGAAATTAGGTTTTCAATTAGGATAATTTAGTAATTGCACATAGAAAAAGGCATATATACGGAATTTTGAAGTATGAGGGTGTATCTAGATAAACAACGCATTTTAAGAGTATAGCAGGGACAAATTCTTGGTTGATGAGGTTATTTTTAGATGGTAATGATATGCTTATAAAGGTGACGTAGATAATGATATACTAATAGCAATATGTAAATACAAGATAATATTTTAAAACGACAGCAGAATACACATTACACTATTTATTTTACAATTAATTAAAAAATAATGAAGAAACACCTTAACATCATATAATATTATAGTCAATTGAAAAAATAATTTAAAGTTTTTCCATAACTATTATTGATAAATATCATTTTTTCTTAAATTTGGGAAAGTGAAAATAGATTTACAAAGTTGTGGTACAAAGCTAGCAAATGTTGCATCACCTAGTCACCAATCAGCGGTTGCTGTGTGTCTGGGAAGAGTTGACTACACTACTGTTAATTATATAATTACTCATCACTAATGAATAAATGGCATGTAGTTTACCACATCATTTGACATGTAAACATTTTATTTCAAATTTTACATATTTGGTAAATTTTACTATTAAATTTCTATAAGAATGTCAATGATTATATAGTCTAAATAGGTGAAATGACCAAATCCATAAAAATTACGCAATATGCTTTAGAAGGAATTCTTAGAGGCCCCAATGAAAATTTAGAAATATGATGCTTTCAAAGAAAAAGTAATCTAAAACTGAATGATTTTTTCTTTAAAAGAAAAAAAAAAGATGAAATCATTATGAATTTCAGTTTATTAGTAAAATGCCTTCTCCTACTCTTAAATTGACTAAACGATAAATTTATGTGAGAGTAAAATCCCCAAGAAGAGATATGGAGAACTTTTCTAATAGAAAATCAAAGTGGTTTTCTTCAAATATGCAAAATTCTCATACTTAGTTTTATCAATTTGTAAATTCTTCCTCAATTAGTTGAAAAAAAGAAATTGGTTGGTATCATAACGATATTAGTTAGTGTATTCGTTATAAGAGAAGTTGATCATTAAAAGGTTAATTGTTGCACTCGAGGTAAACAATATCAATTTCCTTTGAGGCTGGAATATATTTTTATATTCATGTTTACAAATTTTAATAAATATAATTATTATTATCTTAAATATATAAACTATAGCCCTAGGTTTAGCTGGGCTAGTCGCAATTGCTCTTTGCATTCAAGATAATTTGAGTTCAAAAGTTTGACAATACATTTTTTGTGAACCTAAACTGTGTAATGACGATAATTATATTGTTATCTAGTTGTATTGATTAGGATTCTAGCAATACAAATTTTATATTAGTACTAACCTAAAGGTATGTTTGGCACTTGAATTTACGTAGGGATGAGCTGTGCAAATTTGTTTACATTAACTTTTGTGGGTTTATAGAGACCTGCTCATCCCTTGGGTATGGGTGGGTCTTGCACACATTTATTTATTTTGTATTTTTAATGCAATTATTTAATTTATTTTTATTGTTTCTTAAATATAACTATTTAACTAACAGCTGGCAGTCGTAGACCATCGTTAAACCAATTGACTGTTGTCTGTTGCCACTTTTCAGTTCTTTTGACATTAAAATTAATATCATTGGAATCCTTGTCATAAGGTCTATACAACAGTATCAATAGCTCTGAAAACAAAAATTTCATTTGTCGTTAATATATAGTCAGAGTTCTAGAATCAAAATTTTAGCAGTAGATCTATGATGAACTTTGGCTATAAACTGTAGATCTATGGCCAATGGAGATTCTATTGCTGGCAATATTAGTACTGTTATATAGAGCATGTGATAATTATTCCGAATGGTACCACTTAAGAAGTCAACAAATAACATCTACAAAATGCCGACGGTTGTCAATGATTGCTCTGACAGTTGTTTTATTTTTAGTTAACAAATTAAAATAATATTACTTAAATATAAATTATAACATAAAATACTAATGTATGTAACAAAGACCATACAACACCTAACATGATACTTCACCTGGTCTTTAAAATCAACTCTCATATGTTCCTATGATCTTGTTTTTCCAATGTCTATGTGCATGTAAAAACAAATCGCTTGAAATTCAACTTGTAATTCATTCAACTATATTAAATATACCATACACTCATAACACACCATAATCTAATCCAATCCGATGCAATGAGGTGAACCAAATAGACTCATCAGAGTCCTAACTGTATAAAAGCACCTGATCACAATTCTCCAACTTATAACCTAATACAAAAAAGGGTTAATTTTGGCCTACCCACTTGGTCTAGTGATAATCTTCAAATTACCTACCTTACTATTGAAAACATCGAGTTATCCTCTAAAACTCGTTATCTTTTTGTTAATTTAAATAACAAAAAAGGTAAGATGGTACTTGTATAAATTTGTAACAATCGTTAAGCATAGAGACCACGTGGATGACAACAACATTTGCAAACAACATGTAATCACTTAGTGTTTTTACCTAATCCTCATTTGCTTATCCAAGTAAATGTGTGGTGTTGGTGTAAAAAGAAAAAAAATACAGTGTGGTATAAAAAGTAGATGCTTTGCTTTTGTGCCAAAGTAAAGCAAAACTTCTGTAGCTACACTCATAAGACTTCACTAAGACAAAAAATAGAGTATCATTAAAGACACTATGAATACGAAATTGGAAGGAGCAAGATAAACTCAAGTGGTAGAAATAGAGAATCTAAGTATGAACAACCTCCCCTAACAGTTGAGATAAGAAAAATGGAATTTTTATTAACATTTTACTATCACTCTTTATTTTGGGCTATATGTAGTATTTATATAATTTTGATTTTTGAAATATTGTTGGAGACCCCAGGTTTGTACGAATTTGGGAGGATTTTGTTTGTAATAAAAAAACATAAGAAATTTTTGCTTGTTTTTGCACTCAGAAGATTGAAAACACATAAGCAAGCTAGAAATTGTGTTATTTGTGTAGGTTTTTTATGAGCATTGCAAGTTATTGCTGTTGGTTATGTCTGTGAAGCTCAGTCTAGGTGATGATTTTGAAATTTTGAGCGGGTGGCTGTTGTTTAACATTGTTTATTTTGAGTGGGTGGCTATTGTTTAACATTGTTTTTGTTCCATTGTGCTTATTGTTTAATCACCGTAACACTTCTACTTTTGTTGTGAAATGAAGTTGTATATGCTTATTATGTGGGCATAATTTTACATAAACATGTTTAACTTATTCACAAAATTTGTTGTTTGCTTTTCTTATATGTTACGATTATTAGTTTGTTGAAAATTATTTATTCCATGGTACTAATATGTGTGTGGACTATAGATTTTAAAGCTTGTTAGTCTGTTGTGATATACAGGAAACAAGATTTCAAATGTCAGCTTTCATTAACTTTATGGGAGTAAAGAGGGATGTTGGCCTAATAAAGCCATATTTTCTAAGTAGAGTGGTCTTGATCAATGGTGCAATAAGACAAGTCTTTGGAAGAAATAGTTAACCTTTTGAAAGGTTTGTGAGTAAGGTTACATTGTCCTGAAATGAAAAAACAAATAGGGAAATAGAGAATGACAATAAAGTATATCAAGTGTGGCATTTGTTTAATGAGAAGAAATATATAAAAATTGGCTTTCATATAGAGCTACTACCACTGAAGTTGATAACTGAGGATAGAAAGAGATTATTTGAAGTTGACATTCAGACTACTACTGCAAAAGCACCTTAATCTTTTAAACCAACACCTGCTAAGAAGAGTGGTAGAAAGATTAAGAGTGTTCCAAGAAAGAGAAGAAAAGGCAAGATACCTACCCTTGCCCTACAACTAAAACTATCGTTCTATCACCCTGTGAGCTTTAGCTTAAACATGAAACTAAACTTAAACCTTAACATAGAGCTCAACAAGCGATAACTGATCCTAAACTATTAACCATATATAAACCTAAGGTATTTACTTTAGCAATAGTTAACCGATTAACCACACAACAACTTCTTGAGAAAATTAGACCAACAAAAGAAGCTAATCCACAAAAGGATCAGCCTTTGATACCTACAAAAGACATTGGCAATGACTTTAATGACACACACAAAGCCTATGACGAAACCATTGCTTCTAATAGTTAACCCAAAAATTGGCCAAACACCAGCTCTGCAACTACCTATATAGATCAACTAAATAAAAAAATGATAATGGTGCTTCTGAATTCGTACACGTTTTAGTTTACAATGACCACTTCGATGACTTTAATGTTACTAATGATTTCTATGATTTTATGATGGAAGATGAAAATGATAATGATGACATTATGCTAGATGGTGATTACATAAGTGCACCATATCCCAATTTTATGAAGACAATACTACAGAGGGGCCAATTGATCTCAAATCCTATCATAATACCCGTGCTTCCTACAACATCAACACCTTTGCAGCCAATCTTTAAACCTACACAGCAACACCAGCTCTATCATAAGTAACTAGTCCTAATCATGAACTCGCATCACCTCCCTAATTTTCATCTCAAGTTGACCAAGCTAAACCATCTTAGACTATTAAAAAAAGTCAAAAAAGGACAAGAGGAAAAATGGTAAAGTATAGTCATCTCATATGCTTGCCAACAAAAGAAAAGTTACTTCTATCAAGATAAAGGCTTCTTAAAGGATTATGTAATAAAGGTATAAAAGACTAGTTTGTTTCTGTTAAGTTTTTAAAGACTAGTAGAAAGAAAAGAAAAATAAATTCTATAGATTATCAGTTTGTTTAGACTAGCCCTAAGCTAACAAAGACAAGGTCAACTAAAAATTCCTCAACTGTTCGTCCTTTAACAAAGATAGTAACAAATTATTTGCATCTTAATGCTCAAGATGATTTATATTTGTAGTTTGATTTAGAAAATCAATGATGAAAAAGCAAGACATGAAAGTAATGATAAATTTAATGATAATGATGATGGCAATGATGGATATAATGACTTGTTAGAGAGTTTTGAAAGTGACAATGATTTTAGTCCAATGCTATTATCAGATGATCAACATCAATTCAATACAACACCCCGTGTACTGTAGGGTTAAATGTTTAAGGATAGTACATATCAGTGGAGTTTATGGATGAAACAATTTTGAAAAACATGAAGTCTTTCGCATGGGCCCTTCAAGATTTCTATACTCAAGGAGCCTTTTAAGGTAAAAGGGTGAAGTTTGAGAAAAGAAGGATACTTCGTCATTATTATACATTCAAGTGTCCTTTTAAAGTATCTGTTTCATTGCAGAGATATAAAGAATGCTTCTATATAAGAAGTTTCAATAATACCCATACATGTAAAGGGATTGTGAAAAATCCAGAGGGTTCCTTTACTTGGATTTTCAAGAAGTACAAGAAGAAAATTATTACAAATCCGTCATTTTTTGTGGATAACATGGTCATTGATATCAAAAAAATGTATTTGGTTAAGGTCATTTCATAAAAAGCTTATAAGGCTAAAATAAATGTTCTATAGTCAACAGGTGGTGGAGATCATATTCAGAGCTTTAAGGATCTTTAGGACAATGCTTTAGGGTGGGCAAATAATTCGATCCGATCTGACCTAGCCTGATTAAAAAATCTGATTAAGTTTGGCTAAAAAAATAAAAACACGAACAAATAATGAAATTAAAAAAAAAAACAAATCGTGGTCCACACATAAATATATTAATATAATCATAATTCACACAACAATCAACACTCTTATTCTTTTCTTCTCCAGTCTTCAGTTTACTTTTCACAGCCTCACCTCATGCTCATCGGTCACCTGTCTCACTCCAGTTTGGATTTTTCACAAACATCGTAAAAGTAAATCGACGCATGGACGCAACACATCGCCAGTCCATCAATTTGATGCAGACACTAATGTAGTATAGCCATAATAGATCATTATTTCTAATCAGAGCTGCCGATCATCATTTGCAAATGCAACCACCAAGTCTATTGCTAGCTGATCTATTGCTACAATGCCTCTAACGTTCTACCATCGTCAAGTACCTTTAAGCTTCGCTCCTACCTGGCAACCTGAATTCTCTAACCTAGTAATCCAAATTGTGTCTTTTGAAATTTTGATGGTATATACTAATTTTAATGTAAATTGCAATTGCTAAATTTTATGTTCAGCGGCTGTTAAAGAATATTGCTTTATATTATCATATATATATTTTTTAATTTTCTCTAAAGACAGTGGGCATAAAAATTTTCCTGCCTTAGATTGACCCAATTGACCTAAACCTAATTCAAACCATATCTAATTTGAACCTTATGGACTCAACCTGATCTTTTCACTCGATCGGATTAGATTGGGTTACAAACTAAGTTTAGATGAACGTTTCTCAACTTAATCAAACTAAAACCCAATCAAGTTTATCTAAACCCCATTTTTGCCCAGTCTTACTACGATTGCATCATAAAACAACAAATGTCAATTATTAAAGTTACAAAATCTGGCACCCCTACTAACAAGTATGAGTTCTAACCGTTTGTCATCAACTTTCCATAACTTAGAAATGGTTTTAAGAAGGGTTGTAGACCATCTATTGGTCTATATAGATGTCATTTGAAAGGATTATTTGTGAGTATACTCTTATCAGCAATTACATTAGCTGCGTGTATGTGTGAATCTAAGAACAATGAGAGCTAGACATGGTTTTTAGGGCATTTGAAGGAGCATTTGGTTGATTGAAAGCATTTAACCTTTATGGTGGATAGACAGAAGGGTATTTTTAAATACCTCGAACTTGAAGAATTACAGATCATAAACTAGGTGTGTAAAAAGTAATAACTTTTATTGATTTAAAGTATTTTAGAGAAGAATATTTTTTTAATATACAACTTCATATGATCTAATTAGCCCTTTTATGTGATCTAATTAAGTCTTTTAAGGGTAACTTGATGTTTCCAAAAGTAAAAGGGTAATTAAAAGATTTATCATTTCACTTAGGGGAAGGTTGAGATTAACCTTTTTATATATACTATCGCAACAAAATAAAATCAATTCTTTCCCTTAACAAGTTTTGTGCAAGGCATGTATTTTCTAACTTAACACAATATTTCCCAATGTTCAACTAAGAGATGAGTACTAGAAGGCTATCAGGGCTATAAATAAGGATTATTTTGTAAAAGCAATGAATAATATAATGAAAGTTAATGCAGATGCTCTCAATTAGTTGAGGAAAATTGATCCAAAATAGTGGTCAGTTCATGCTTTTGATAAATTGTAAAATGTAATCATATAACAATCAACATAACTGAGAGTTTAAATGCATGTCTTAGAGATATAAGTAAGACACCAATAATCACCTTGGTAAAGCATATAAGGAAGAGAATGATACAAGCAATTATAGAAAAATAGAATGCTCGAGATGGAGAACTAAAGTCCCTTCTTCTATTAATAAAAAGGTAAGCAAATTGCTAAAAGCTGGTAGGTTCCTTCATGTTATACCAATAACTAGTGTCCTATTTAAAGTTAAAGATAGTAAAAAGTCTTATATACTTAATAATAAGAAGTCTTATATGGTTAATTGAAAGGATATACATATGACTATGGGTTGTGGCAGATTAATAATCTACCATGTAGTTATGCAATGCCTTGGTTGCAAATTTAAGGGCTAATTATAAACCATATATTGATCTTTATTCTACAAAAAAAAGGCTTTCTTAAAATGTTATTCAGGCATCATTTATCCTTTGCCTAACAAGTCTAAGTGGCCACACATAAAGGCTTATGAAATCTTGCCATCAAATGTTTATAGACCGACTAATAGGCCTGTCAAGGCGGAAGCTGCGGGTTCGAGCCCCGTCAGTCCCGACCTAGGCTAAGATTCGATGAATCGATCCATTTTAAGACTTGTAAATGAAGAGAACGTGGTGAATAACCATGCCACAAAAGAACATTCACAGTTTCATGTGAATACTATTGAGGCGTTGGGCATAATACAATAAGCTATCCTAATAATCTAGCTTGTGCAAGCAAGAATACTATAACAATGGTAAAGCTTTTGCTCTTGTGCGTTCATCAATTTATGTCTTTTTTCCATTTACCAGCATCTGCTTCAATATCATCTGACGAACTTTAATGTTATTTATAATATTTAGATGCATTGAAAGAATTTGGCAGTAGCTTAAAGCTTGGGTGCATCATTTTCAAGAATAAATGATGCTTCTGCCTCAATGATTAGAACAAACGCACCTACACAAGCATAGAGTTTTGATGCCTCAACAACTACAGCACTCACACGAGCACCATCACTAGCACTAACATGACCATCTGGTGTTATAGAGAGTGTTAAAACTACATTAGGTTTTTTTAAATTTTATCTTCAAATAGTATTGAATGTTGTTTAATATTTAGAAGATGATGTTAATGATTGTGTTTGCTTATTAATATAAGTTTGTTTTGAATACTAACATAGATAGAATATTAATGTGATGTAAGTAACATGCGATATAAGTTTATTCAAAACATGTTTATAATTGTGTTCCATTTATTTCTCAATATATAAGTACTAGTAAAGGTTCAACAAATAGAAGACAAGCTAGACAAGTATTAGAAGCTGCATTACCATCTACAATAGGAATTGAGATTAGAGAACAAATAGCTACTTCACGAGTCACTTCACAATCTGCCCCTCGGGTAAGAAAGACAAAAAGGGATTTAAAGGGCAAATCAGTCCTTCATATTTGCGATAAGTTGTTTAATATGTTGTTTGGTTCAAATGCACATTCAATAATGTTGTTAAATTTCCTATTTTTTTGTTAAAATGCTTGTAGTAATATTGTTGATTTTTATTGCAAAGTATGTTTGAAGTGAAGGTGTAGGGTAGCATCATTCATTTTATACAGCATATTCACCAAGAAATGATGCCGATCATTTTGTGTAGCTTTTAAAATTAATATAATGTGCAATAAATATGATAGTTGAAAAATAACAAAGTTAGTATATTTTTTGGGTATGTATCACTTTATCTTTTGGAGAAAGATAAAGCAACAACAGAAGGGTGAAGACAATGACCTAGATTTTTGTGAGATATTCATTACAACGTACACATATACAAGAAGAATAGCTCTTGCACTAATGATTTACTCCAGAACGTGTACATTTAATAAAACTTAAAATTAACATTTTTTACTTACAGTGTTGATAACATTAACAATTTCACTATATTAATAAATCCCTAACCTATTTTACAAATTATTAATTTTTATATATTTTTAATTATGATTTTTTTTTTGTGTTTGCAAGTAATTCCCTGAAATCATGATGCTTAGATTGGAAAAAAGGACATGAAATTTGGATTCCAAAAACTTAGAAGCCGTTAAAGATTTTCTAGCCCTTTAATTTGGAATTATTGCTAAACTGATGAGATTGTGCCATGTGTCTGAGCTTATATTAGCACACTGAATTGGACAAGTAAACTATCTTGACAAATGAGCTCAACCACCTTGACAAATGGGCAAAAGAAAGGTCTCCCTTTGACTTCAAAATAGTCGCGATTATGTTGAATCCAACGATCCATAATGGGTGTAAATTTTGATTGTACTACTAAATCTCATCTAAAGGTTGTGATTATAAGCTCACTAAAATTTCATATAAACACTCACACTTGATCACTCAAAACTTTGCCTATAGAATGGCAAGAGCTCTCACAATTGAGGTGTATTGGATTTTGGGAGAAAGAAGAAAAAAAAAAGAGAATTTGTGGTGGATTTTAGTGGTGAATATTTTGGTGTAAATCTAGAGTAAAGTTTACGGAAAAATCTCTTTCCTTTCCCCTTGTTTTTAATTTTCTTATATTGTACTTCATAAAGTTTATTACATAAAATGATTGTTTTCCTTTTAAACATGAGCGGCTAAATTTTCTTAATAGAAGTGAAAGGTGAAGCGTAAGGATTCAAATCATGGAATTAATTACTCTCTCAAAATGAGTTTTAAGTTTATTTTATTTGCTATATGTTTATAATTTATATTTTTTTATTAGTTACTTTTATGTCATATTAATTTGTAGATCTAGATCTCCTTTGGATCTATATGGAATTCTGACATAATATCAACACTCCAATATAACTATAGCACGTTGAGTACTTGATCCCATATTTATCCATACATACAGTAAACTAAGAATTAAATGACATAATAATTAAATGGCTAAAGAAATACAAATTATGAGAATGAGAGTGTATTACGACTATAATTTAAAAACCAAGAGCTGATCTCGTAACCTCAATATTTTTCTAGATTGGTCTCTATTAATTTCTTTTTATGAATTAATTCTTGTTTACTAATTGAGTACTAGATTTATAGTTGTCCTTTGATTCAATCCGGGACTCACCGAATTATATTATAACTAAACACTCTTGTACCTAAGAATAATCAACACTTTTGAGCCGTGTCAAGTTTTTGTACCGCTACCAAAGAATTTTCTAAATTTTGTGCCAATTTCATTTTGATTTGGTGTTAATGTCATTTTTACTAATTTTTATTTTTTTTCTCATTTACCATTGTTGCCTTTACCTCTCTCTTCGTTATTTCTTTGCTTAACTTTTGTAATTTCATTAGCACCCTTGATTCTCTTCAAATTAGTATTACCATAAAACTTGTAAACAATTTTATTTTAACCTAAAAATTCTTGCAAATCAGTCCCTGAATGGAATTGGAATTTTGATCTATGGATTTTGACTTACTCTTTAGACTTTTGGACATTATGGACTAAATGAGCTTGGACGTTTTTGATATTGTGAACTAAATGAACTTAGACTTTTGACTTTGAAAATTATGATTATGGATTAAATTTGAATTGACTGCGTAATTGGGTTAGTAATTTTTAAAAGTGAGTTTTACATCTTTAGGTAAGAGTATCCTTCTATTTCTCCTAGGAATTTCCTTTTCTTTAAATTTCATTTTTTTTTTATGGCTAGTTTTATAACACTGCTTATTGAGTTATTTTAATGGTTGGTTTTATAATACCGCTCTAGTTTTGTTAATATTGCCTATTGAGTTATTTTAATTTCAGTAATTTTCAATTTATTTATTTTTATTTTTGTAAATTCTTATTGTTTGTTATTTAATTTTCAGTTTGTTTGTAATTTTTTTATTTTGAGCAATTTTTATTTAGTGTTTCATCCATTACTCATTTAAATTATACCTCATTGTCTTAAATTAATTTGACACACACTCACACATCATCAACATTGTATAAGACAGTGGTCTCATACCAATAGTGCCAGGTTAATTAGAAGATCAGCTTTACTACCCTTAGACATGGTAGGCAATGAAGCTGACAACTTTTCAGAGTAATGAGATAACCAAACCTTACAAAATCTTTGTGATCAACCTAGGACACTTTGAAACTTCATACATCCTACTAGGATAGGAGCATCATCATGCATAGTTTTTCTTCCTGATGCATCAAGTTTTAATTTCAATCTTAGTATCATTTAGCTTCTACTTACTTTTCATGGTTTTCAGTTTGAAAATTCATACCTGAATTTGAAAGAATTTGAGGAAGTTTGTAACATTGATACTGATCTAAATTATAGCCTGAACATAATCAAACTTAAATTTTTTTCCTTTTTCACTAAAGGAAAAGCTAAAACATGGCTATAAAACCTAAGGTTAGGATCCATAAGAATTTTGGATGAAATGCAAGCACAATTTATAAAAACGTTTTTTTCCACCCCACAAAACGAATTCTTTCAAAGGTAAATCACCAATTTCCCTTAAAAACTAAGAAAGACCTTTTACCAATGTTGGGATAGGTACAAGGACTTACTTAGCATTTGCCCATACTATGGTTTTAAAATAAGGAGGTTAGTGTCATATTTCTACAAGGAACTAACATCCCAAAGTAGCCCAGGTTATTGAATGATGTGTAATAGAGAGTTTAGAAACAAAAGTCATAAAGTTGGATTAGATTATCTTAACTATACAGTAGAGAATGCACAACACTAGGATATTGTGTATTGGTTTTTATAAGTCATTAAAAAAATCTATGTCACCTTTATCTGGTGAAGGCATGTACAACCTTGGGAAGACTATGACCTTTAAGCCAAATTTGCATCTTTAGCTAGAAAAGTAAAAGCATTGAAGTCTAAAAAGATGACGATATAAAATCTATTCAAGATATTTCATGCTATGTTTGTAATTCTATTGATCATTCTACGTAGGACTGTCCGACATTGCTGGTTTTAAAATAATATTTGCACGAATAAACGAATGTTATAGACAATTTTAAAAGACCTAATCTTAACCCATACTTACAAACCTACTATTCTAGTTGAAGAAACCATCCAAATTTTATCCAGAGGAATGACAATCATGCACAATCGTTATAGTAGCCTCCTTCATGTCAGAACTTCTAAAACTCCCAGAGTTACCCACCTTATATGCCACCACCAAAAAAATCTCTTGAGGATACATTGCATTCATTCATAGAAAAATAAGAGTCCATTAATAACCAAACCATGCAAATCCTGACCAATTTGATAAATAGTATCTCCAAACTGATATCAGCCTTCATTATCTAAGAAAAAGTAAGTTTCCTTCCTAATCAGAATCAAATACCAGGAGTTAACAACATCCTCAAATGGGTAGCATAGATAGCCAAAACATAAGCCAAGTCAAACTGATTATAACCATTTGTAATGGTAAAGTTGTCGAAAAACACATTCTTGATCCTCATGAAATTATTAAGAAATCAATTTTAAAGAGTAAAGAAGAGTTTGACGAGCCTTTAGCCCATCAAGAGATAACAACTCTCCTCTACTACCCAATTTCCTCAAGCACTAATCGACCCAAAGAAATCAAACCAAAGTCTAGAGATTTATAAAGTTTTTAAACAAGTGAAAGTCAATGTTCCTTTAC
This sequence comes from Citropsis articulata, assembly GCA_030449925.1. Classification (NCBI taxonomy): domain Eukaryota; kingdom Viridiplantae; phylum Streptophyta; class Magnoliopsida; order Sapindales; family Rutaceae; genus Citropsis; species Citropsis articulata. Next base: position 87,367 of record JASUUH010000122.1, on the reverse strand, counting down.
TAGATATTGTTAAATAAGTACCATCTTATGCTAAATTCTTAGAGATCTATACATTTTAAAAAGGAAACATACGGTGCAATAGAAATCCTTTCCAGCAAAACAAGTAAGTTCCAATCTTTCGACTAAATGCTCTAAAATATAAAGATCTTAGTTTTCTAACTATTTTGTGCTTATTTTAGTTAATTTAGTTAGAAAAATAATTAGAAATCCACAATATGTTACATAATTACAAATGTAAGTTATAATATAAGGCACAAAATAATATTTTTACCCCTTAATAAACACAATTTTTAATATTAATCAATGCCACTAAAAAAAAAGACTATTTTCCGCTTTTATTTTTAAACCAATCTCTTGAAAGAGTAACAGGACATCTGTACTACTATTTTCTTGATGGATACTCAGGCTATTATCAAATTTCTATAGCATTAGAGGATTAGGCTAAGGCCACATTCACATGTCCATTCAGAATATTTACATTTAAGAGAATGCCTTTTAAACTCTATAATGCTCCTGTAACATTTTAAAAATGCATGCTAAGCATTTAGAATGACATGGTTAAAAATTATTTGGAAGCTTATATAGATGATTTAACTGTATTTGAAAATTCTTTTGATAAATATCTTGATAATTTGGAAGGAGTTTTGGAAAGGTGTAAAGAAAAAAGTATTGTTTTAAATTCGAAAAAATGTCATTTAATGACTATTTCTAGAATTGTCGTAGGCTATGTTGTGTCAGCAAATGGAATTAAAGTTGATAAACCTAAAGTTGAAATCATCTCAAAATTACCTTCACCAAAGACAGGTAAGGAAGCATGTTCCTTTTTATAACATGCAGAATTTTATAGAAGGTTTATAAAAGACTTTAGTGGTATATCTAGGCCACTTTGTAACTTTTTGATAATAGATGCCCTATTTGAGTTTATCGAAAAATATCAAAAAGCCTTTGAAAAGACAATTAGTTTTCTAAATCAACCCCTATAATGCAATGCACTAATTGGTCCTTACTATTTGAATTAATGTGTGATGCTAGCTCATGATGTTGGAACTGTTTTAGGACAAAGAAAATAAGGTAAGCCCTTTGTCCTTTGTTATCTATTATGCATGTAGAACCTTGAATAGTGCCCAAATAAATTACATCACTACTGAAAAAGAATTACTTACGACAATATTTGCATTGGATAAATTTCAATCGTACTTTATTGGTTCATCTATTAGTATTTATTTTAACCATGCTACTTTTTTATATTTAATATCTAAACAAGATGTCAAGCCAAGATTAATATAATGGATTTTGCTGCTCCAAGAATTCAATCTCAAAATCAAGAACAAAAAGAGGGCAAAAATATTGTTGTAGATCACTTGTCAAGACTTACAAATGAGTCTTTAATTGATACAACACCTATCAATGATTTTTTTCCTGATGAGTTTTTATTTTCCATACACAAAATGCCTTGGTATGCCAACATTATTAATTTTCTTGCAACTAGTGAAAATGCCATCTAATTAGAACTCTCAAGATAGGAAGAAACTATTAACAAAGGTAAAAAATTGGAATAATCATGCTTATTCAAGTATTGTTCGGATTAAATTTTTTAGAGATGATTACCAGACGACAAGATAAGTAATGTCAGTCAATTTTTCTATTGTGAAGCATATGGTGGCCACTTTTCTTCAAATGAGACAGCTGCAAGAATATTGCAGTGTAGATTTTATTGGACTACATTATTTAAAGATTTGCATGCATTTTGTAAAATAAGTAAGAATTATCAAAAGTTAATATCCATCTTAAAGTGAAATATGATGCCTTGAAACCCTATCCTTGTCATTGAAATATTTGATTATTAGGGATTAGATTTTATGGGCCTTTTTCCATCATCATTTGGATTTGTATATAAATTGGTTGCTATTGATAAAGTTTTGAGATGGATTGAAGAAATTCCTTGGCTGTATAATGATTTACTATTTTTTAAAAAAATCTTTTTTAGTAGATTTGGAATCCCTTGAGCCATTATTAGTAATGGAGGTAAGCATTTTTGTAACAAGTTATTTGAATCTTTAATGAAGAAATATAAAAATACATAAAAAGTTGACACTACTTATTACCCTCAAACAAGTGGTCAAGTTAAATTAGTAAACAAGGAGATTAAACAAATTTTGGAAAAGCCGGTTAACACAAATTGAAAGGATTGGTCTCTTAGACTTACTGATGCACTTTGAACTTACCGTACTATATTTAGGACATGTTTAGGAATGTAGCCATATTAACTGATTCATAGTAAACCTTGTCACTTACCGATTGAACTTGAGCATAAATTAGTTTGAGCTATTAAATCTTTCAATTTAAATCGTGATGATGGCAATGTGTAAAAATTACAATTGAATGAACTTGAGGAATTAAAAAATGATGCTTATGAGAATTCTAGCATTATTAAGGCAAGAACCAAAGCTTTTTATGATCAAAGAATTTTTTAAAAAATATTTAAGATTGGTCAAAAAGTGATGCTTTATAATTCTCATCTTCATTTGTTTCTAGAGAAGATAAAGTCATAGTAGAATGGTCCATTTGTTGTGAAAAATGTATATTGACATGAGGCTGTAGAAATTAAGAATCTAAAAAATGGTAATAAATTCAAAGTAAATGGAAAGATTGACACCATTCATGGAAAACTCAATGTCTCGAGAAACCTTTCTTCTCTCTGACCTTGGTTGATGTGGAAATTAAATTTCATCTTGTTACATGTTTTTGTTTTTGCTTCTGTTTTGTGTTTTTTCGTTTTTCAGGTTAATTCTTCTACTCAGTTAAATGGCAGATAATGGTATTCCATGACACTTTCAGTTGCTTCCTTTAATTCTCCCAGAAAAACTAAAATCCTAAAATAAGCATGGAAGAAATGCAATATAACTTGCATAAGCATTTTCCTTCTCTCCCTCAAAATGCTCTAAAAAATATTTACAAAGCTCGTGTCGAACGATTGCATCAGTTAATGATCTATAGAATTTCAACTGATATTCATTGGTTAATTGAAGCACAGGTTTGATTAGCTGGTGAATTTTCTGATCCATTTATTTCTTATATGCTTAGTTTTGGAAAAAAAAATAAAAACACATTTGCTAGAAAAAGAGGAGCTAAACAACTTGGCTTTAATTGTCATAAATGTGCAATACTTTCTTGTGAAGCATTTTGTAAAACTTTAGAAATGGTTTGATAGTCGTGAAGATAAAATTAAATTCATTAAGGATGTCCTAAATAAAGAATCATTAGATGATATCTTACGATCTCTCAAGATGCATCTAAATGGATACTTGCAAAGCGAGATACATAATTTATGGACACATTCCTTAAAAGAAATTGCAAAATTTGATCTTAGGAATCTGACTTTAAAAGACCATGTTTGTCAATTTATAAGAAAAATGGATGGAAAGCCATCCTCATCCTCCAAAAGGCATTCAAGCAGTTATTGGATGTAAACTAGATGAAGACATGAGCTACAATCACAATTAACAGTTATATCCTTTTTATTTTGCTATTATTATTTTGTTGTAACTTTGTTGACTTCTTAATCTGACATTTCATATAGCATTTGACTAATTATCTTTTCTACTTTTTTTGACACTCTGTTTGACAAATTGCTAGCCTCTGCATTTATTATCTTTGGCACATTGCCTTTCTTGGATTTATAAATAATTTGTTATATATATCTCCTTCTTGTGTGGTCTAAATACTTAAAAGAAAGAGAATCATAATAGTAGTAGTACTAGTTCGAAAGTTAAAAAATTCTTTTGTATTTTGTGGATTAAGTTCTGGATATAATCCAAATTTTATTAAGGCTGCCAAAGACCTTGGGAGGGCATGAATGAAAAATACATTTGATATGCTGATGCTGTAAAGGTCGTGACCGTGGACTTATGGGGATTGTCTCGTAAGCTGTAAATACTGGAGGGAGTTAAGTTTTGGGTATAATCCAAAAGCTTTGGCTAAAGCGAACATCATTAGAAAAACAAAAAGAAAAGAGCTCATTGTCACATGTATGCATGAACGTCTCATTGCGATGATTGAATATGCTGATGCTTTCATTGCTCTTCTAGGTGGACTTAGCACTTTAGAAGAAATCTTTACTGTTGTATCTTGGCCACAATTGAAAATCTGCCAAAAACCCATCGGGTTGTTAGATGTAAACCATTACTATAGTCTCTTGATGATATTTCTTGATGATACCGTAAGGCACAATATCCTTCCCTATTTATCATGAAGAATCTTTGTCCATGCCAAAGCCGCTACTGAATTAATCGATTGACTACAAGAAATTCAGCCTGAAACCAACCTTTTCGCTTATCAATTAGATTGGTCAAATACCGATAATGGCATGAAGAACAAAATGCTGGACTTGAATCTTCATTTGTACTCTTTTCCATTTTCTTATATATTAGTTGTATTTGTTTGTAGGGGCTCATTTTCCTTTCATGTTTATCAGGTGCCATATTCTAAACTTTATCTCCTTTTCTTTAGACATTAAAGATAATTTATCGATGTGGTTGAGGAGAGGGATAGTTGATATGACATGCTTTTAAGATTTTTTTTTAAAAAAAAATTGTGTCTTTGTTTCAATTTAAAAACAATCTAACTATTTTTTGTTTAAATATAATAGATACAGAGTTCCTTTATTTTACTGCTAAGATATATCATTTTACATTTTAATAAAAGTTATTTTTGTTCTTTTCTCTTTAAATTAATTCAATTTGCAAGCTATTTTTTCTAATAGCTTTTACTTATCCATTTTGTTTCATTTGATTATTTGACGAATGTTAATAAGCCATTCTAGCATACACACACTATGATACATGCTTGTGAGCTGTAAGTTGAAATAACTAATATTTGGTTCTCTTATTTTGTTGGTGGCAACATGTAAGACAGTGGAAAATGTGTTTTTTATCCTTAAAAAAAGAAAAAAAAATCGAAGAAAGAAAAAAAAATCAAATGTGTTCAATTTTGCTAAATCTAAAACCCCATTAAATAAGCATGTACAGGTGTTTCAACACCTAATGCCTTAAGGCCAACTGCTCTATAAGTCATTGGCCCAAAGCCCACTACATGAGTTAAAGATTTATTACTTGTAATTTCTCAATGTCAATAAATCTAAAATATGAGTGAATAAGCCCATAGGGGTGTTTTGACACGTAGTGCCGTAAAGCTAATTGGTTAATTGGTTTGGAGTCAATGCCTAAAGCTTGTTAGAAGGGTTGAAGATATTTTGCTTGCTTATCTGTAAATTAATTAGAAGCCCAAGTAGCTAAGTCTGTAGAGTTGTTTCAATACCTAGTGCCCTAAGGCTTGCTACATGAGTTGATGATATATTATTTGATTATTTGTAAATAATTTGCTATTTAATGATTGAACCTTAATAAACTTTTAGAACAAAAATATTATACCTTTTTCAATAAAACTCATATGTTTTCTGTTTATTTACAATTGAGCAGAAAGGACAGTTTATTGATATCAAGTCAATAAGTTATTTTTTTATTTCATGTTTCAACAAAACAAGGAGCTCACTTATTTAATTGCTTGAATAGTAGAAGAACCAGCTTACACATTAATTTTAATTATTATAGATAGCACTTTAATTGTTAGGGACTAGTAATAAGCTGGTTGAGGAACGTAATACTTACAATGTTGATAACATTAATAATTTCATTACATTTATAAATCCCAAATCTATTTTACGAATTATTAATTTTTATTTTTTAAACTATGATGTCTTTTGTGTCTTGTAGGTAATTCCCTAAGATCATGATGCTTGGATCGGAAAAATAGAATTGAAATTTGGATTCCAGAAACTCAGAAGCCGTTGAAGATTTTCTAGCATTTTGATTTGGCATTATTGTTGAATGGTTGAGATCGTGCCACGTGTCCGAGCTCGTATTAGCACACCAAATTGCATAGGTAAACTATCTTGACAAATGAGTTCAACCACTTTGACAAATAAGTAAAAAAAAAAAAAAAGGTCCCTCTTTAAATCCAACAATCCATAATGGTTGTAAATTTTAAACATTAGGACTGTACTGTTAAATCTCATCTAAAGGTTGTGATTGTAAGCTCACCCAAATATCATGTAAACACCTACGCTTGATCACTCAAATTTTTTCGATAAAAAGGCAAGATCTCTCACAATTGAAGGTGTACTAGATTTTGGGAGAAAGAATAAAAGAAGAGAGAATTTGTGGTGGATTGTAGGGGTGAGTATTTTGGGTGTAAATTTAGAGTGAATTTTAGGGAAAAATCTCTTTTCTTTCCCTTTATTTTCAATTTCCTTTTATTGCACTTCACAAAATTTATTAAATAAAAAAAGTGTTTTCCTATTAAACATGAGTGGCTAAATTTTCCAAGTTGAAGTGAAAGGTGAAGCTCAAGATATAAATTATGAAATTAGTTAATCTCTTAACTGAGTTTTAAGTTTATCTTATTTGTTATATATTTATAGTTTGTAATTTTTTCTTTATTGGTTAATTTTATGTCATGTTAATTTTTAGATCTAGATCTTCTTAGATCTATAGGGAATTCTGACATAATGTCAACACTCTAATATAGCTTTGTCAAATTAGGTACTTAATCTCATATTTATCCATACAGATGATGAATTAAGGATTAAATGGCATAATAATTAATTGGTTAAAGAAATACAAAATATAAGTATGAGAGTATTATGACCATAATTCGAAAACCGAGAGTGGATTCCAAAGCCTTAACATTTTTTTAGATTAGTCTCTATTAATTTCTTTTTATGTGGTTAATTTATGTTTAATAATTGACTACTAGATTTATAAATTACTTATAGTTTGACCTTGGATTCATTGGGTTGTAATGTTACTAGCACTCTTATAATTGGAATTAATCAATGGTTTTAAGTCGTGTTAGCTAACAAAATGTAATGAACTACAACTTTTGATAATGAAATCAATATTTTGATAACTTATATAGATTCTTTACCATTTATCTCTATTATTTAAGTCTTGTAGTCAATTAAATTTATTTTTTATCCAAGATGATATATGTACATAAAGACATAGTGACTGCATTATGATAATGGTATACATCAAACTCTTCATATTGTTTGATTTTACAACAAGCTTGGTGGCCATCATTGTCTACTTTTTATTTTCATAATGGAAAGAATGGTTCTTCTCTTTATTTTACCACTTACCCGTCTTGCAATCAATTTGTATTTGAAGTTAAATAGTTCCCACTGCTTAAAGTAGTTGCATCCCAGCCTCTCAAAGTCATAGTAAAGCTTCTTGAAATTTGCCGCAGATTCAAAGACTTTAATTATTGCTCATTCACGGCAGTCAATACATGATTTGTTTCTAAAATTGATAGCCTTGTCATTCACTTGCAACTTTTCACCTTCATCTTCATCAAAAAAACTACTGGAGCTTTCCTAAAGGATAGCATTCTCACTAATTTGTTAGAGCTTTTCAAGCAATAGCTGGCTTTCAATACTTTTAGGTTGGCAGTGTATGTAGAGGGGTTTTATAATCAGGAGATATAATGTGACAAAAATTTGAATTTTAAACTAGTGGCATAGTTGTAATTTACATAACATGCACAACCACATATAAGCCCAAAAATTTTGAAATTTGATTTTGTTGGCCTAAATCATTATATGTATTTGATTTTGATGATAACAAACAATATGTCAAAAGTATATTGGTATATATATATGTTTCAAATCTCACAAGCTCTTGAAGGACAAAAATCATACAAGTGAGTTCAAGTTCAAGGTACTCAATGACAAAGATAAAAAGTGAATCAAGTCAAGGACAAGCATCAAAGATACTAGCTTAAGTTATTTCTCTTGTTACATTTCTTGTAAAGCTAGTATAATTAAATATATGCATGATTAAGTATTTAAAAGCTTAAATTATTTTCATGACATTTTAAATAAATCATTATTTTTATAATATAAAGGATTTATACTTAAAGGAAAAATAATTTTATGAAATTAGTTGTTTTCAAGTTGATGGATTAAATTAAAAAAATTTTGAGAACTTCAAAATCAACAAATATTGTTCGAAATTCTAAAGATGGACCTTTTTGAAAAGTTCTACATCATTTTTGAGTTGTAATAAAATTTTACAAAGCTTTAGGTCAAATTGTAATTTTAAAAAATTAGTAGCTAACCATTTTACTTTAGCGGCTAATCGATAATTTTTTAGGAGTTTTCTAAAATCAAACAGCAAACCAATTACTCTCAAGCGGCAAGCCAGCTTCGAACAGAAGAGTCTGTGGAATTAAATGACCAGCTGATAATTTCAAGCAATGATCCAATTACACAATTTTCAAATTCTCTCATAAAGGTAACTTGCCACTAAGTCAAATGACAATCCTTTTTAAAATTAGCTTTGATATGATAACAATCAGAAAGTGAATAACAACTAATTCTCTTGTTAAAACTATAAAAAGCTAAATTGAACTCATTTCAAATGAGTTCTTCAATCTTTATTAAGCTTAAACTTGTTCATATAAATCATCTTCAAATACATTGATTTATTATTGAGCTACCATTTGCTTATATACTCTTTATGAGAAGTACGGCCCTTGTAATCTTCATTTCAAAATAAAAATCGAGTGACTAAGTATGGGAAATACTTGGGAAAAAAGGTGTGAAATTATCTCGAATTATAAAGATTTTTTGACACTTTGGAAGACAATTGTAGATTTCTTATAGTTTTAGGTGGTAAGGCCTAGTTAGTGAAATCCTCAAGTTTAGTTTGCTTGGAGGTAAGGATGTAAACGAGCTGCCGAACCACGTAAAATTATCATGTTCGTTTTCTCTATCCTTAACTCTTTGAATTTAGTTCTTATTGAGAATCATTATTATTATTGATTGTGGTAATTGTTGATATTGAATTGTGGTATTGATTTTGAATTTTTTTTAAAACCCACTTTAGACCCCTTTTGGGGTTACCTAGCTAGAATTCTAGATTTTTATAGCATTATTGTAATTTAGATATGATAGCATGACTTGTAATTTGCTTAACTAACATGATTAATTCAAGACAACTATCAATATATTTAGGCCCATTAAGTCATTTTCATAGTTTATTTTTTAATCTCTTTACTATTTACATATTAATATTTTAATAGTTAATTTTTTATTTTATTTTTTTAGTTATACATCAACTTCTTTTTTTTTTTAACCTCATAATATTGTTACAAGAATTTTCTATTAGATTAGAGGTACTTTTGTATTTTTATATTTAACAGTAATTAGTAGTTAAAAATGACAAATTTTAAAAGGTAACTTGATATTTTTAATAATAAGAAAGATAATTTAAAGATTATCTAAGGAGGGTAGGCCAAAATTATCCTGCAAATTATAATACATCACCTTGCAGCACTAGCAATCAATGATAGTGCTGGCCTTCGATTTGGGTGCTTTTATGTCTATTGTCAGAACAAATGGTTTCCAATGATATTTATCCATTTATTTGGAGCTGCTAGAAATTTGTGGACAAATTCAAAATCATCACATCGTATAAGAAACACGAAAGCGTAAAGCCATAAACCCCTTCTTTCAAGTTTATAAACCCTTCCCTGCTTTTACCACGTACCATGTACGGAAACCATCGCCCTCGCTTCCGTCCAGCCGCCGGTGGCGGCGGCGAAGGCACCGGCGGAGGCCACCCAGCGTCTCAGCCACCGCCTCCACATTTTAATCCCAACTTTGCCTTCCAAAACCCGAACATTTTCTTCCCAAACCCTGCTTTACAACTCCTCCAAAACCTACCAAACATTCCTTTCCAAAACCCTAATTTTGAAATCCAAAACCCAAATTTATTTATGCAAAATGTTAATTTATTAACCCAAAACCCTAATTTACCTCCACAGCAAACCTCTTCGAGTGCATGTAATCAACAACGACCCCAAACTCAGCAGCCTCCGGGTGCAAGTAATCAACAACGACCCCTAACTCAGCAGCCTCGACGACTCCAAACTCAGCAGCCTCAGAGCTTGCCGCAACAACCTCAAAAGCTGAACAAAGAGGTTCTGGAGAGAATTGACCGGGCGGTAGTAAAAGCACGAAGTGAACTTATTATGGCCGGGGAGAGTGTGAGCTCTTGGAAAGTTTCTCGGTCCGCGCTTTTGAAGCTCCAGGTTGATTCTTGGAGCTCTCTGGGATTTCAAATGCAGGAGGCTCCATCTCTTCACAAACTCATGGTCACTGAAGCCAGGGTACTGTGTCTATATTTAGCAAATCGTTTGTTTTTGTCACACACTCACACACACACACACACACACACACATATATATGTATGTATGTATGCATATATAGAGACACATATTTATAATTATGAAAAGAAAAGCTGAAATTTCATTCGCTTTGAAGAGCTAGAAAATACATGGTGGGTAGTTGTCATTAGAGAAGGTCCTTACTTTCGAATTATTGTTTTTGTTGATTGTTGAGATAATTGAGGAAGGAGCTTAAATAAAAGTTTGGAAATTGTGAAATTGTCATTTGCGTGCGGACATTTTCGATAAATTGTGAATTGTGTGAAGCAGAGTTCCGTGCCTTTCAACTCTAGCAGTTGCAGGCAGAGATGGCCTAAAGCTCAAGACATGACAAACTTGTTTCTGGAAAATTCTTTGGGAATCGAAAATGAGAATTTGAATTGTTGCTTTCAATATCCTGGAAAGTGTTTAATAACATATTGTGAAAAGACAGGAAACAGCCTAATGTATTTTGAGTTTGAGGCTAATTTTTGGAGAATGAATTTTTATTTTGCAGAAATCCTGTTTCTGAAATACAGCAGCAAAAATTTATTTTTATTTTTTTTGTATTTTATTTTTTCTTTATTTGTGATTGTAAAACGGAAAATGAGTTCTGAAACAGTGGCAAACACTCCCATAAAAGTTTCATTATCTTCGTTGGATTTTATTATTCTTCATTTTTTTCAGCATTTATGTGTCCATCTGTGTCTTCTTTTTTATCAGCACTATGTTGAACATTAAGCTATTTTAGTTTTTATCTTTTTTGTTTCCTCAGATTACATATTAATGTCAATCGCATGGATATTTGTTTCTTCAGATAAATGCATTTATTCATTGCTTTGTTGGGGTTAGGCAAATTACATCGTTGTATGATTTGGAAGAGGCCACCTGCAGGAGCGAGGGCATTGAGAAGTTTGAAGAGCTGGAATTGGGCCCTTTTCTACGACAGCCGCTCATTTCGCATTATTTCTTAGTGAAATCTGATATCGACAAAGTGTTCAAAATAGCTACGGATGACGTAATTGTTTGCCTTTCTGAGTATATGGACACTCATAAAGGGAAAGATATTAAAGTTGATGAATTTCTAGATTTTATTGCTGAGAAACGATCGTTGGCAAGCAAAGAAAAGCTTGGTGTGCGCATCCAAAACTTGGGGTATGTATGCATGTCTTGCTGTGTAGTTTTGATTGAAAATGTTTTCTTCTCTAGTAGAGATGATCTTTTAGAAAAGTTAAAAAAGTATTCAAATCCGTGACTCAGCTATGGTGCCAAAATTAGTAAATCAATTATGTAAATGGGTTTTCTTTTTATTGGTTGAACATATTTTAAGATGTATGGTTAAAAGTTTTATTTGCTTATCATGCAATTGCTTTACATGATGAATAATTTAATTTAAATCTCGAGCAGATTTGGCATCAAGTTAAAAGGTTCCATTGTTCTCTGTATTGATCATTTACGTAGTCAATACGACAGTGTATCTTTCAAAGCATTGAAGTTAAACAGATATTGATGGCAATTACCCCAGAAAAAAAAAAAAGAAACAGATATCTGCGGTACCTTTGGTTATGAACCTTCTTGTTATCAGGGAAGTTGATTATTTACTTTCTGTTACTGTTCTTTAATGTATGTTGTTACTCATTACGCAGTCATACTTTGGTAGACTACTTACGTTCCAACTTCCAGCAGCTTTAGATTGTGTATAATTAGCACTGGGGTGGATTTGGCATCTAGATGAGTGAATCATTTTCTGTTAACACTTCTGATAAGTTGTGCTAATAATGTTTGCAAATCAGTGAGCTTTATTGCATTATGGACTTTTGAATAATAACCTGGCACTGCTCAGGATCTATCTTTAAAATTCTCCCTCTCACAAAGATCAAGATCACATGGCAGTTAGTGAATTTTTCATGTTCTAGTTCTCTCATTTGTTCTTACTGAAGCAAATACAAATTTTTATTTTTGATTGTAATTTCTCTCTCTTTTTTCCCCCCTCTATGTCTTTCTCTCTCTTTCTGGTGATAGGATGCACATTAATTTTATTCGTGAAGCAAGGAAATCACAAGATGTCACACTAAAGAAATTTTTGAAGGAATTGCAACCCGATCATAAACGTCGGAAGAGACCTATCTTTTCATCAGAAAAGAAAAGGCAATTGGATGAACGGTTTTCTGCTATATGTGAGCGTGTGAAATCTTTTTCTTCAATAAATGAGGATTTTGGTGCCAAGCACATTAGATTTGTTTCATCAAGCTCAGAGGATGAGGATAGTGATGATTGCACATATGAATGTAGCAATGATATTAGCAGTAACGTGCAGTTTCCATCGCAAACCAAGGGATCGGACCGCGTGAGTAGCTGTCCTTATCCATCTGTAACTGAAGAGCTGAAACGACTTGGTTTGAAAGGTGAAATAAATCACCAGCTCACTTCTGCGGGGAACAGCTCAGGGCAAGATGATTATATTGGGTCATCAAAAAAGAAAAGAAAGATTGAAAATACAGGTTGTACCGGCTCTGCACCTGCTAAATTGCTTAGAAGAAACAAGGCTAAACGACCTGCTCTTCCAATTGAAAGCGGTGATCAGACCCAAGATGATGAATTAAATGAAGCTGATATTTCATTTTCAAACGAATCTAGGAGGATGTTCATCACAACCTGGAAGGAGGCATGTAAGAACCACACTATGTCAGAGGTCAGTGGCGCTATCATTACAAAAAAATTTTGCCTGAATTACTGGCAATCTTTAATCTGTGTCAAATGTTTATCCTCGACTTGCTGTCTTTTCACCGATATGTAATTCTCATAATATTGTTTTTCATGAAGTTGTTTTGGATGTAGAATAGGGTTTAAAAAAGGGTTCACTGCTCAAATCTATTGAAGTTTAAATTGTCTTATTCAAGATTCAAATGATTATTTTATGTTTTGTGATTACTAGTTTGAAATCCTGAGACAATTTCGGCACTTAGGACTAGTCTATAGATGCATTTATACCTCCAGGATATATGCATTGATGTATGATAAATTTTGTTATTATTTGTCTGCTTTCCTAAAAGTTTTAGTGTCATGCAGTCGATACCTTTTGTGGCATCATGTGGTGTGTCTATTGCGGACTCACTTTAGTGTTAATAACAGTCCAAAGAGTATTATCCTGTAATTTTACTTTTGTTACTTGATATGCAGTGTTATACCTAGCTATCCTCTCTTCCGTCCTCCCTCTTTTATTTTTCAGTCTGAACTTCATAGGTTAAGTTTGTTTATGGAATTTGCCTGGTTGAAAAGATTGCAAAATTGACAAGTGACATGTATGATTTACATCTCAAGAAGATAAAGGAACTGACTGGTGCGAAGAGTATTCACGTATAAAATGAGAGATTGTTAGGTTGCTGTTTATTCAATGATGTATCTTATTTGATTTATGCTATACTCCCCTTTCTCTAAGAGAGATACTGGTGAAACCAAAATTTAGGTCATATCTATCATATGGTGCATACATGTTTTATCAATTAATGGTGGTTGCAAGGTTGGCTATGCTTTTTGTAATTTGCATTAGAGACTTGAACAGTACCTTAGATTTTCATTTTTGTGAATGCTCATTGTTTTTCTGTATCTTTTGAATTTTTCTTGTCATTGTAGCGGGAGGTGCATTGCTTACTACATTTTCTTTTGCATTTGCAGGTTCTTGAAAAAATGTTTCAGTTTTATAAACCAACAGATCCTAAAAAGGCGGCTCAATATTTCAAGAGAATGAAACTAATGTTCTCATCATATCCGTTCATTGGATTACTAAATATTGCTGTAAGTTAATTATTGTCAATTTAGAAATATCAAAGAATCATGTGTAAATGCTGTGGCTAAGTTTTTTAAATTTAAATAGCTTTTCAATGCATTTATCTGATTTTTTTAAATGTTTGTTTAGGACTTTTCTAATGTCAAATGGTTTAAAATGCAGTATCCTAAACTTGAAAAAATCAATTCTCTTTTACTTATCTTATTTTCTAAACCTGTCTGTAATATTTGAATATGAAATTCTCGTTTCCTGCGTTCAAAATCTTGATGACCATGCTATGAGCGATAAGTATAATTTTATTTTGACAACTTTGTGGTGAATATTATTTGGATTATTCTTAGTTCTTGTTGGGCGGAACTAGAGGTTACCAGAACTAGATATGATCTTCCTGTATATGCTCTGAACCAGCAAACTGATGCCCAAATCATACTTTTTGAAGGTTACTGGAACTAGAATATATATTTTTTTTGGAGAACAAAGGGGCTGGACTCTTGTGTGAGCATTCCCCATCTTTATTGACCATGCTGGAAAATTGCCAATTATTTTTTAACATTGATGAGATGAGGAAGATTGAAAATATGGAAACAGGAGGCTTTGGGTATTTACTCTTGTTAATCCTGCTATGGAGTGTTGTGCAGAGAGAATTCTTATTCTCACTTCCTCCATTGCCCTGCTGCCTCTTTTTTGAGGATAAGATTTGTATAAAAATGCAAAAATTATGGCTTGGTCCTGGCTTTTCCAGTTTTCTTTATATGGAAATATTTTTTATTTTTGGGAATGAAAGAAACCGGAGGCACTATGTAAGTCTGAGCGTACCTGCACCATTTCTCTTTGGGAAATAAAGGATTTTTTGTTTTTTTTATTCAGGTGTGTCTGAGAATACCTGAACCAAAAACAAAAATAGCGTCTCCAAATGCACCATTTCTCTTCGGGAATAAGGGAATTGTAGCATCTCTGCATTCCTGCATGCATGCTGTTACATAAGACTCTCTTTTGGGGGCGTGGGCGGGGGGGGGGATGGGGGGGGGGAGGTTACACACAAAATTGATCTATATGAATGCCACGCAAGTGATAAAAATATGAGATTTTTTTAATCTTTTGCCGTGGTTAAAAGTATTTCCTTCTAAAAGTCAGTTTATTAGTGTAAAGAGCATAGGTGGTTATACCGTAGATTCCTCGACTGTCGGTTTTGATTGTCTTTTTCTCATCATTTCATGTACTTGTCACTACACTTTTGGTTTTGGTGTTCATTATGATCCATCAATCTTGAATTTTCAAATATGATTAAAGCTCTGTCATATTGCAGGTGACATCCATCAAATGTGGAATGTGGGATAGTGTTTATGATACCTTGCAAGCTATTACTCAGCAGGAATTAAATAATACAGTTTCTGACAACTCTTTAGAATATGAAAGCATTGAGATTGAACCAAGTGAGCAAGTTGCAGTTGTTAACACCAAGCATACTATGCAGGATATACAGGGTAACTGGTTTCTGCTTTATGGAAAATAGGTTTCCAAATAATAGCTTTTGGATGTATATTTTTGATACAATTGGTTGCTCTGCATTATTTTCTGTTTTCTTTGTGGATGTATAGTCCACTGACATATCTCCTTTCTTTTTGGCTATATTTATTCATTTTTCTTGTTTATTATTGAAAAGGAAAAGGAAAAGATTATGGTTATATCATTGTCTGATACAAGCATTGCTTTCTATGTCCTCCTTTTTCCTTTCGAGATTTTCATGCACCTCTAGATTCTTACCAATTTCTCACACAGTTTGAATGATCTTGGCTTATTTCTTTATCATTTTTGTTTCACTCCACAAATGGACCTTTCTTGAGTGAAAAATCCCTAATTTTCTCTTTATTTATCATTTTGCCAGATCATGCATAGACTTTTATTTTTTATTCATTCACATTTGTAACTGATTAATAGATCACGCATGTGTGACAGTTGAAGAAGTAATGAAGAAAGTGTCTAAATACTTGGAGTTTGATAACAGTATCCTTAACAATGCTGAATCGCCTGTAACAAAGATAATTACACTTCTAAGGAAGCTATGCAGTTGTGAAACTTGGCTGACAGAGCAGTTTCGTATTAAGGAATTCAAGTCCCTTGGTTATGGGGAGTTTTTCACATTCCTTGAAAAGCATGCCTCTATGTTATCGACTGAGCTGCAGAAGTTCTTCACTGATGACACAATTGACAGGTCATCTTTAGAGGTTTCCCTGGTCCAGCAGCTGTTGGTTGTCTTAGTATCACAGGCTTCAAATAATTTGTGGGACAGTGAAATTATTACTAAGCAGATGATCTTTGAACTGCTTACAAGGCAATTCCCATTAATCAGTTTCAAAATTGAGGATAAGGGTTCCATGGAAAGTTTTCTAGAAACTGTGGGGAAATATAGAAATGTGGTAATGTCCAAGTGCGTCCTATTTTCTGGAACTATATTAGGAACTCGTCTCAGTAGAGATTTGTCAGTCCATGAAGAGAACTCTTTACTGGAAACCACTTCAGCTATAACCCACACTGGTCTGAGAACAAAGATGTCTGAATCTGTTACATCCAAGGATGCAATTGAAATTTTACTTAGGGCACCTTTCTTATTTGATTTAAACTCATGGTCACATTGGGACTCTTTATTTGCTCCATTTCTTGGATCTCTTCCAGGATGGTTGTTGAATGAGGTCAATGTGAAAGAGTTGTTGTGTTTGGTTACTAGGGATGGCAAAGTGATTCGGATTGACCATTCAGCTTCTGTGGATTCATTTCTTGAAGCTGCACTGGAGGGATCCTCCTTCCAAACGGCAGTGAAACTTTTATCTTCACTTGCATTAGCTGGAGGAGAAAAAAATGTTCCTCTGCCTCTTCTTAAATGTCACGCACGGCATGCTTTCGAAGTCATGTTCAAGAATAACGTGGAAGATATCGAAGTAATCAGTTCTCAAAATTCTCGTATGCATGGAAATGTATTGCGTGGACGGCAAAATTTTGATGTAGCTAATATTGATAATTTAAGTGGTGAAGTACAGAAACAGTTGATCAAATTCAGTAAGGCAGTTCCTGTTGCTTCAAGATTTTTCCTTGATTGTCTTGGTTATCTGCCTTCAGAGTTTCGCAGTTTTGCTGCTGATGTGTTGCTTTCTGGACTTCAATCTATAATTAAAGATGCCCCTTCAGCCATATTACTTGAATGCCACCAAACAGAGCAGCGTCTCATGCTTCAAGAAGTGGGATTGTCTCTTGGCATATTGGAGTGGATTCATGATTACCATGCATTTTGTTCCGCTGGGACTTCAGACTTGTTAATGACCTGTGTGGTTACTTGCACGAATGCTGCTACGTCTGGGTTGAACAGTGGTTCTGGGTGTGCTGAAGGCTCTCTGGTTGAATCTGTAGGAGCAGATGTTCATATAGAAGAATGTGGTGCAATTTGTGACACAATTGGTGGTGAAGCTTCCGATGATGGATTAGGTGATTGTACCACTCAAACATTACCTGAAGATAAGGAATGCGAGGATGCAGCCTTAATTGTTGAATCTATCAGGCGAGACGAATTTGGTCTTGGTCCAAATATTTCAAACATGGAAAGCAACATGTTGAAGAAGCAGCATGCTCGTTTAGGCAGAGCACTTCATTGTCTTTCTCAGGAATTGTATTCTCAGGATTCACATTTTCTTCTTGAGCTTGTAAGTTGCTTCTTCTTTTTATTTTTCATGTGATTTAATTTTTTAATATTTTATGTAATTTTTGGCTCATAAAATTCTGCTTATTACTGAGGTGTTTCGAGTTAATCTCTTCTCCCCTGCAATTGCATCCGAGAGCATCATGCATTGGCTTGTTTTGTAGTCATTGATTTAGGTTGGAACCATATTTTCATATTAAACTCAAGGAATGTAACTTGATCTCATTATTTTAGTGCCAAAACTGTAGTAATGTGTCCATCTTTTTGCAAATGGTTCTGGCTTCTCATAGCTGCCCTTGCACAGAAAACTATATTTAAAACTTGAATGAAATTGAATGCTTTCCTATTAAAAGTCATGTAAAGCAGTAATCAGGTTGAGATCAATTTGATTATATTTTTCCGTATAATGAGATGTCGTTTAAGTAGCTTTGTTTTGTGTGATTTGCTACGTTTACCTTTCCTGTCCTCTTTCCTGCATTTTAACTTACCTTATGAATTATTCCATCAACTTCTTAAATCCATGTCCCAATTTTAGCTCAACACACCCGCAGAGCCTGCTTGAATAAAAAATTTTTCCATGAAAGGTGCAATAAGTTTGAACCTTTTAATACTAAATATCATTCAGTCCATTTGTGAGTGCCAGACATATTGTCTGGTAGCTCTGTAGTTGACTTGATAAATGTAATTCATGCATTTAGATAGATTGATTTCCATTGGAAAGAGATTTCAGGCTGATTTTGTTTAGTTTGAGGAAAGCTCTAGCTTTGATTTTATCTGGAGACATTCTTTTAGTTGTACATTCTTGGGTATTTCTGCGTTTAGCGGACAACTTGATTTCCTTTCATAAATCTTGAATTTGTTTAATTATCTCAAGCTAGACAGTTTTTTTTTTTTTTTTTTTGGGAGATGTCTTTTAGTTGTACATTCTTAGGTACTTCTGGGATTAGTGTACAACTTGTTCTTCTTTTATAAATCTGCTTTTTTTCTACCAACACAATCTATTTAGCCTTCTATAAAAGGCAAGTAATTCATTGTCTATCATTTGTGTGTTTGTCTTGCAATAAAATTTCTCTGTTAATAGAATGCAAGTACTTATATCCTTGATCCTGTGTCCAATTCAATTTTGAGTTTGATTTTGAAAGCAACTTTTGGTAAATCTTACTGCATTTAATTATTCTTCTTGTTGCTTCAGGTTCAAAATGCTGATGATAATATCTACCCAGAAAATGTGGAACCAACTCTGACATTTATACTTCAAGAGTCTGGTATTGTTGTCTTAAATAATGAGCAAGGATTTTCTGCTGAGAACATCAGAGCACTTTGTGATGTTGGAAATTCAACAAAGAAAGGTTCTTCTGCTGGGTATATTGGGCAGAAGGGTATAGGTTTTAAATCAGTATTTCGGGTATGTTGACAAGATCTGTGATCTATTTGTTCACTTTTCTTTGACATTAATTTACTGTAATCTTGAGTAAAATTTTTGGTTGAAAAGTGAATTGAGTGGACTGAAATGCAGCATAGAGTAACAGTCAAGGAAGAGGAGACAAAATAATGGACTGAACAATTTGTCTTTCTTCTTTATTTTGATTAGTTTGGAAGCAGCTATGTCATTAGTTAGAATTAATGATCTTATAGGATTTGTAGTTCTTGTGCTTGGGGACTTTTGTCTTTTGTCTTTTTGGACTTCTTGTCCCTCTATGTACATTTCCTGCATCTAATATACTAATTTTGCTTCTGAGGAAAAAAAATGAATGGTTGGATTGATATGCAGCATCTAGCCTCATAAAGGAACTGAAGAAAATTTATCCTTTTGAGAATCTAGATTAATTTAACTAGTTTTAACATTTTTATCTGTCTGCTCACTTGGCCATAGCAAGACTGGTGATAAGGATTTGTTACCAGCCACTTATGGTTAGTTTGTTCTGAGATAGTGTGGGTGCAAATCAAATTTAATTAGCTGACATAAATAGATGAAATTTGGGCTTCCTTTGACATTTTAATGTGAAGTCAAAGAGCAAGTTTAAGAATATATATCTGGTCAATGTTATTGTGGGAAAATGAATTCTGTTGTTTTATTTTTGTGTTATAACTTAGTGAATTTAACTTGGTCTTGCATTTTGGTGTATATATGTCTGTGTTATAAATTTTATTCTTTTTAAATATCCAATTCTATATGCTTTCAACTTTGAAATGTATATCCCTGTACTGTTTGTATTAAGCCTGTGAAGTTGAGGGTGTTCATCAGTGTGTTTATGTCATCAAATTCTATGAATAATCAGTTTTTATTAAGTGCTGACTTGTCTTTCTGCAGGTTACAGATGCCCCAGAGATCCATTCCAATGGGTTCCATGTCAAGTTTGATATAAGCGAGGGTCAGATTGGTTTTGTTCTGCCAACATTGGTTCCTCCTTTCAACATTGACATGTTTTGTAGGCTATTATCTAAAGATCCTGTTCAATTGGACAGTAAGTATTGGAATACCTGTATCCGACTTCCTTTCAGAACAAAATTCTTGGAAGGAATTGCTATGAACAACATTGTTGATATGTTTTCAGATCTTCATCCTTCTTTATTACTGTTCCTTCACCGTCTTCAGTGTATCATGTTTAGGAACATGCTCAATGATTCACTTGTTGTCATCAGAAAAGAAATTGTCGGAGATGGTATTATAAAGGTTTCCTGTGGGGAAGACAAAATGACCTGGTTTGTGGCTTCTCAGAAGTTGCAGGCAGGTGTTATTCGTCCTGATGTGAAAACCACAGAAATTGCCTTAGCATTTACGTTACAGGAATCGAATGAGGGGAATTACCGTCCACTTTTGTACCAACAGCCTGTTTTTGCTTTTCTTCCTCTAAGAACTTATGGTTTAAAATTTATTCTCCAAGGTGATTTTGTCCTTCCTTCATCTAGGGAAGAAGTTGATGGAAATAGTCCCTGGAACCAGTGGTTATTATCAGAATTTCCTGCCTTATTTGTCAGTGCAGAAAGATCTTTCTGTGATCTTCCTTGTTTTAGAGAGAATCCAGCAAAAGCTGTGTCTGTGTATATGAGCTTTGTTCCACTTGTAGGGGAAGTGCATGGTTTTTTTTCTGGTCTTCCTCGAATGATACTTTCTAAATTGCGAATGTCTAACTGCTTGATTCTGGAAGGAAACAACAATCAGTGGGCTCCTCCTTGCAAGGTTCTAAGAGGGTGGAATGACCGAGCACACAGTCTTCTTCCTGACATCTTGCTTCAGAAGCACCTTGGCCTTGGATTCTTGAATAAGGACATAGTTTTATCAGATTCACTGGCAAGGGCACTGGGTATTGAGGAGTATGGACCAAAGATTCTACTTCAAATTATATCCTCCTTGTGTCGGACAGAAAATGGCCTGAGATCAATAGGTCTCAGTTGGTTAGCTTCTTGGCTAAATGAACTTTATAGAATTTCATTCCATTATTCTGGGCAATCTTCATTACAGTCTGGAGTTAAAACAGATCTCATCAATAACCTCCAAAGAATTCCATTTATTCCCCTTTCAGATGGTACATTCAGTTCAGTAGATGAAGGAACAATTTGGTTACATTCTGATTGCTCTGTGTTTGATGGTGGGTTTGGACTTGAAGCTTTTCCAAACTTATGTGCAAAACTTCGAACTGTGAGTCCTGCCCTCCTTTCTGCTTCAGCTGTAGACAAGTCAAGCTTGGGTGTGATCTCTGTAGACAACCTTAATAGGATGCTTCTGAACATTGGTGTTCAACAGCTATCTGCACATGATATTGTCAAGGTGCATATTCTGCCAGCAATATCTGATGAAAGAACTGCAAATGGGGACAAAAATTTGATGGCAGATTACCTTTGCTTTGTAATGATGCACTTGGAGTATTACTGTCCTAATTGTCATGTGGAGAGAGAGTTCATTGTTTCAGAGTTGCGAAAGAAAGCCTTCATATTAACAAATCATGGGCTGAAACGACCATCTGAGATACCAATTCATTTTGGTAAGGAATTTGGTAATCCTGTCAGTGTTAATATGTTGATTCATGACATTGATATCAAGTGGTATGAAGTTGACATCACATATTTGAAGCATCCAGCAAACAAGTCACTCTCATGTGGACTGGTAAAATGGAGAAAATTTTTCAAGCAAATTGGGATCACAGATTTTGTGCAAGTAGTTCAAGTTGACAAGGATGTGGCTGATCTATCTCATGCTGCTTTCAAAAACATGTGGACAGCTGCCATAGATTGGGAATCCAGTGAGTTGTTGCATTTATTATCACTTCTTACCACAAATGTCAATCGGCAATGTAGTAAACATTTATTGGAGATCCTTGATACTTTATGGGATGACTGTTATACCGACAAAATTATGGGCTTCTTCAAATCTAAACCCACTGGTGATGACAGATCATTCCAGTCTTCATTTATAAATTGCATATGTGATATTCAGTGGACAATATCAAGCATGGATGATGAGCTTCACTATCCTAAAGATTTATTTCATGACTGTGATGCCGTGCACTCGATCCTAGGTCTATCAGCTCCATATATTGTTCCAAAGGTTAGTTTGGTACCTGTATAATATGAGCATGTTGCTTTATTCTTTCTGATGTGTCATGCATATGGCGAGCTTAAACTGTAAGGGGCCACAAGATATGAAATGTTAAAGCATGATGGATTCGAATATTGATTTAACAGACAAGCTAAATTTTAACAATAATTTCATTTTGATCTTATAGGAGGCAATGATAATCATAGTTCTAAGCTAATGCTGTAAGAGACTGATATGTCTCTCTATCAAATGGAAGGTCTTTGTTTGAGTGAATTTTCATGCACTTCTTTCTGAAGCAGGTTAAAAGTGAAAAGTTAGTACGTGATATTGGCTTGAAGACTGAAGTTACCATTGATGACATTTTGGAAATCCTAAAAGTATGGACAAAATTAGAGGCCCCATTCATGGCCAGGTATTACTTCCTTGTTAATCATGATGTTTGGATTCTCATCATTTTAAATCAGATTCGAGGTAATTTGTTTTTATGCCTGTTTTCTTCTGCCATCTATTTCATATAAGGGCTTTTTTTTCTAATTTTTTTAACATATTTCCAAAAGACATTATAGATTTTGTCACTGCTATTCTTTACTGATCCGTGTCTCATGAGGATATTAGGCGGATTAAAATATTTGTTCTGCATTGTAGACCTACCAAATGCCAAATCCTGGAAGGCAAACTTAGCTGGAGATGCTAACCAAAAATATTTTATTTCATAAATGGGTTAATTTATTATATTAATTTTTTATACTCCTATTATTTGACCAAAATTTGCTAGAAATTGTATATCTGATTCTTTTGGGCTGTAGAGAGTATTTTGATTGTATAGAAGCTCAGTATACAGATACATTTTGCTCACCTTAAATTAAGTTGGTTGGCATCACACTGGTTGGGCTAGTCTGATTGAATTTGTTGCCTTATTAAAGATTAAAAAAAATATATATTGTGTTGTGCTGTGTGTACACACACAACACTGTTAATGGATGATAGGGCAATATGTAATTGAATAGGAAATCAGTTGAACCAGGGGTTGTATATAAAATATGAAAACAATAAATTAAAACAAAAATGACAAAATAGACTTATCGATGAATTGAAACTACATTTCTTGGATTTGTTTTATATAATTGTGATACTCTACATTAATCAATTAATGGATAATTAATCTTACAACCCCATGATTGAAAATGATAAAAGAAAAAGAAAAAAGAAAGTTTAAAAAGTCATTTCTTTAAGGTATGCATCCAAGTTTCTTTACACAATCTGCAACCTTATTGTCTGCAGACATGTGTGAAAGGTATTTCTTGTTTTTCTGTTCTTTTTCATTTTCTGGATGTTGAAGGTGGAACTTTTGTATAATTGTTGTCCTGAACAAAAGTCCTTTGATTTATTTATCATACTCAATAAAAAAATTCTGCCCTTTTCAGACTCTCTGGTTGTTATACTTTTTCTAATTTGCAACCTTAAATCTGGCATGCGTTTTCTTAAATATATTGTCAGATCATCAGTGATCATCATGGCAAGTTAGTTGAGCTTCGATGGTGGTTCTTTTCATGGTCATATCTTGTATCTTAGGATTCATTTTTCTCGCAGGCCCGTTTTAATAATTTTCCATAATTTATGTTTTTTGTCAATAAACAATTACAGCACCTGTGTTTTTGTATCATAGTTGAATGTAAATATAGTATTTTATATTAAATACAGACTCATTTCTCATCTTTAACACTCATTCCTCTCTCTCATCTCCACTTCAAAAATTTCTTCAAGTTTTAAAAGCCCCAACTCTCTCTTACATCTCTCTTTGAGTCCTCAATCTTATCTCACAGGAAAATTATTTGTGAGATTTTTCTACCATTTGGCTTTGCTGGTTAATCTGGCTCAACAATTCTGCTATTGAGATGTATAACTGGCAATGTTGCAGTTTATATCTATTATATAATTTTAAAAAAGAAAAAGAAAAATGGAACAGAAATCTAGACGATGGCAGCGCCCTGCCTACAGCTTACACTACAATCAACCAGTAAGTTAATCCCAGTAATCAACCAGTAGTAACGCCTTGAAGAGAAGCTGTGTTTTAATGGGAAGTGGAAGGCATTCTTGTCAAACCCATTTACTAACGTGTGATCATGGTTTTGAGATTATATTTCCAACAAATAATTGAATTTTCCTGGAAAATGTATCAGCCCAACATGTATCCTTATTTTATATGTTCGGATACTATATGAACGACGTTCTCACAAAATTTTAAGCTTAAAAATAATTTTTGAATACTATACCAAATAGAATTTTAAATATAAAAAACAGAAGCTAAGGGTGCAATTCAAATTTGTTTTGTATCCTAGTTTCTGAAAGTTCTTTTTGTGTCACAAACCAAATTGGCCTGGATTTACTTGGGTTTTGATGTAGTATTTATTATATATGTGAAAGGTTTATCATGTTGTCATTCTCTTTTTATTTGTTTGTTCATCCATGGCCTTTGTCATTGAAATGGAATTTGACCTTTTGTCTGCCAGCATAGCACAAATGTCCAGGTTATACACCCGTATATGGAACGAGATGACTGCTTTAAAGCAAAAAGTTACTGAGGAGTTACATTCAGGACCTTTTATATTTGTTCCATATACATCTGGCTCCAGGCATGAGGACATGGTCACTGGTGTTTTTATGTCTTCTGAAGAAGTGTATTGGCATGATGCCACTGGCATTGCAGACCTAATAAAGAAGATGCAACCTCAGTGCAACTCTATTGGTACAACAATGCTGTGTGATGTATATCCTGGCCTTCATGAATTTTTTGTTAAGATATGTGGAGTGAGTGAGATTCCTTCTCTTCGTAGCTACCTTCAGATTTTGCTACAGGTTTCAAGTGTGTCTCTGCCTTTGCAAGCTGGCCATGCTGTAAGTATAATAATATTTTAAAGGAAATTTTTCCTTGGCTCCCATCAATTCAGCCAGACTTCATCATTTTTAAATTCATCAAACCTAAGTGGATTTGAATTAAGTTACCCTAATATAAAACTGACTTACTATTGGCGAGCTTTAATTCATATCTTAGGTCTTCCAAATTTTCCTGATCTGGGCTGATGGACTGAAATCTGGATTACTGAGTTCTAAAGATATTGGTTACTTGAAAGAATGTCTTACAAAATTGGAGTATAAAGTGCTTCCAACTGCTCAAGATAAGTGGGTTTCCCTGCATCCTTCGTATGGTCTGGTATGTTGGTGTGATGATAAGAAGTTGTGGAAGAGATTTAAGCATGTGGGTGGTATTGAGTTTCTATACTTTGGCAAACTTGGCAATGATGAGCAGGAGATGCTTCGAACTAAAGTTTCTGCTCTTATGCAAACTTTAGGGATTCCTGCACTTTCAGAGGTATGATCTGTCTCTCTTCCCCTGGGGTCTGGATGACTTTAGGTTATTTTGCTGAGTGCTGAATGCTTGGAGTTCTCAAGTTTTTCAACTTTTCTCCAGTATCTAGAAACCTGTCCATTTTCGATTATGGTGAATTCTAAAATGTTACTGGTGTTACATTTTGGATGTCAATGAAAATATTCTGATGAACCTTTGCTTCTTCTTTTGGTAATTGCTTCTGCCTCTCTTCAGGTTGTAACTCGTGAAGCAAAATATCATGGTCTAACCGATGGTAGTTTCAAAGCTTCACTGGTTAACTGGGCTCTTCCTTATGCTCAGCGCTACCTCTTTAGTGTGCACCCTGATAAATATTGCAAACTCAAGCAATCTGGATTTGATGCACTGAATCATCTACAAGTTATTGTCGTTGAAAAGCTGTTCTACAGAAATGTTATTAAAAGCAGTGGTGGAGCATCTAAAAAGCGATTTGAATGCAGCTGTCTTCTGGAGGTATAGAATCTGTCCCTCATTTGACGTAGCTGTTTTGTTTTGCAATGCATATGGATGATGCAAATGAGTTATGATAAGATAGTACTTGTCATTATTGTATCCATAATCTTATTTAATTGTTGCAGGGTAACATTTTGTACACAACCCAGGATTCTGATTCTCATGCCTTATATATGGAGCTTTCTCGTTTGTTCTTTGATGGAAATCCTGAATTGCACTTGGCGAACTTCCTACACATGATCACAACTATGGCGGAATCTGGTTCCACTGAGGAGCAGACAGAGTTTTTCATCTTAAATAGCCAAAAGGTGCCGAAGCTTCCTGTTGGAGAATCTGTTTGGTCACTCTCATCAGTACCTACTTTAACTGTGAACGAGGAATCACTTCCAAAGGGTTCTGGTTCATTAAAAGTTAATGAACATAATTCTTCAAAATTCAAGGGAAAAGCAGGAATCAGCTCAAGCTGGCCGCCTGTGGATTGGAAAACTGCCCCAGATTTTAGTTATGCTCGTGCCAATGGTTTCAAAACACAGGCAGCCATTGCAGAGTCACACAACAGCTCAGAAACAAAAAATATTTATGACTTGGAAGATGTCAATGCACAAAGATATGGTGGGTTTCCAACAAAGACCAATGCTGATTTGACCATGGGAGATGATTTGGCACTAACTTCAACAGCATTAATGCTGCCAGATGCTGAAAATTTAGGAGTTCAGGTCGGTCATGCTTTCACTCAGAATGATTCTTGTGTGGATATTTCCAATTATGTTGATAGAAATATTCCATCCAAAGAACCGGAATCAGGTTCATCTAAATTTAGCAGTAGAGATCGGCTAAATACGGGCCCACCTGATATAGCGCAAGCATTGCAGACTGGAAAACTGGGTGAGCTTGCTGCTTTCAAACACTTCAGTGAAGTTTTAGGCAAGACTGGTGTGCGATGGGTTAATGAAAATGCTGAAACTGGGTTACCCTATGACATTTTGATAGGGGAGAATGAAGATAGTATTGAGTATGTTGAAGTTAAAGCAACTAGATCTGCAAGGAAAGACTGGTTCTTTATGACAATGAGAGAGTGGAAATTTGCTCTTGAAAAAGGTGAATCTTTCAGCATTGCTCATGTGGTTTTACAGAATGATAACAGTGCTAAAGTGATGCTGTACAAGAATCTGGCAAAACTTTGCCAGCTAGGCAAATTGCAGTTGGTTATTATGATGCCGAGGTAGCCGAAGGAATTTCCATTGTTTCCTAACAGGTGATGTTTATTGTTTTTGCTTCTGTGGAACCAAGTACAATCTGTTCTTGGCTTTTGAGATGCCAAAGAGATGAATATACTGGCCCTTCATCTTTAATCCCCGGAATAATCAAAAGTTAACGACTTGACGTGCTCAGCAAGCAGATTTTAAGGTAATAAGCTATCAAATTCTCAAATCAAATATATTTTCAGTTCGATGGTTAAGATAAGATAGCAATTCTCAAAATGTGAAATCTCTCATCATCGATTGGAGCATATATATCAGGGGGTTGGAGTATAGGCTTCTTTTTAGGTACTCGTGGAATTTTTTACTCCTTACATGTCAAAGAAAATCAATGAAGTTTGGGTTCAATGCTGGAGTCATTCTTTTGGAAGAAGACTTCCTAGGAAGGTTAGAGCAGCATTGAAATGCATAATTAGTCAGAGATGAAATGAATATAAAATTAGGACGTCAGTGTAAATATTGTCAGGAAATATTTAATTAAATGTTTCAGAATAGAAGTTTAGTTATCTGGATGGGGTTTGGCATCTGCCCGGAAGTTTTGTACGAGAGTTTTAAAGAATTTATATCTGTAAAGAGATTCCTGCAATAGAAATTTGAGTATTCAAGGGTTACAATGGCGTATATTCATATTTAATCATTTTTTCTTACACAGTGATTGCTATTATTGGTTTTCCACTTTCAGTAGTCTTAATGACTAGGGTGTTCACAATCTAATTCAATTTGTTCAATTCGTTTGATCTGTAAAAATTCAATCTGTAAAAATTTGATCTATGCATTGGTGGATTGGATTGGATTGAGAATTTAAAAATTCGCAATTGGTGAATTGGATATGGATTTATTGCTGTAAATTTATAAAAATCCGCGAATTCGTCAAAAAAAAATTTATTCAATAAAAAATTAAAATTTTAAAATGTGATTTTACTACTTATTAATAAATAAATAAGTTAAAATATAGTTAAATTAACATTATACATATCTTATTCGATAATAATGTATGATAAATATAATTAAATAATTTGAATAATTAAATATATATATATATATTTCTAAACAGTTAATTTTAGTTAATTTTTATAATTTTAGTTAATTTTCATATATTGATTTAAGCAAATAAATTTTTTTTTATTATGTTATATTTTGAATCTTTGAATATATTATTCTAATTTTATTTAATTTTTATTTAATTTTAAATTTAATTGGTAGTAAAATTATTTTTATATTGAATTTTTTTATTTAATTAGTTCGTAGCATGAATAGAACTAAAAATTTTTAATCCATAAAATAATGGATTAGATTAAATTGGATTGAAAATTTATAATTCATAAAATTATGAATTAAATATGAATTAATGTCTAATCCACAAATACCCATATTAATGACCCTGCTATAAGCAGAAAGAATTTTAATTTGTTTGTACGTAATTATTAAATCAAAACAAATTCCTTCAAAATAAATTTGTTAAGGTAACTTTCTTAATTACGTAGTTTATATGTATCGTATTGAACAGTCATGTCGGTATGGGAGAGGAGTGAAGGTTGAACATGACTAATTTACGCATTAATTATGGTGCATTTATTATCTTAAAATTAGAATGAATACTAAACGGAAATTGAAATGAGCTACAGTCAAAACGGAAAAAAAAAAATCAAAATAAATTATTTCCTTAAAATATATTAATCATAACTTTTTTAATTGCTTAATTTATACGTATTGTATTGACTAGTCATGCCGGTATTGGAGATAAGTGAAAGGTTGAGCATGGATAATTTATGCATTAATTATGATGCATTTATTATTCCGAAATTAAAATGAATAGAAATTTTATATTTTGTTTACTAAATAGAAATTAAAATGATCTGGAACAGAATGAAAATGGAAAAGAAATGAAAATGAAGAATAACAATCAGAATAAATTATTTACTTAAACTTGAAATGAATTAGATAGTATCATATTACTAAAAAAATCCTTAATAATAATAATAATCAAAATCCCAAATAATCGTTATCAAGAAAATAATTCATTTCCATAAAAAAACAAAAATAATTAAAATCGTAATCGTCGTCGTCATCAACTACACGGCAACAATAAATCATCATCGCCAGCATCTCATCATCATCAGACTAGAACCACGACCATCGGAGACGAAATCGCGACAAAACGGAAACGAAACAAGATGGGGATGAAACCGAGACGGAGATGAAATCAAGACAGCCCAACGGATACGAAACAGGCAACCAGCTGCTGCCCACAGTCGATGGACCAGCGACGATGAAGAAGATGGTGGATGATTCGGCCGTGGTTGGTGATAGAAGTACCTGCAATGGGGTTCGGCTGGTGCGAGAGAGTTCAGGTTTTAGGATTTTCTTTCTTTTTCTTTCAACTTTTCGCCTTTTATATTTTTTAATTTGAAGTGAGGACATTTTCGGAATAAAAAAAATTAATGGGGGTAGAATTGAAAATTCAGAGAATGGGAGCCTGATTCCCAAGCCCCTTCGAATCAGATTCATATTGCTGATTCTCAAATTACAGTAGAACCCACCAAAATAAATCTCATTCTTTCTCTTATTTTATTAAGTAAACATGATTTCGGATTCTTATTCTTGAATCCAGCATGTAAATGCAGTATCAATAAGTTTGAGTTTGAGTAGATTGAAATCAGAATGAAATATGAGAATTAGAATTTTATTTAGTTTTTACCTCAATTATAAAATTAGAATTAGAATGAATTGATTATTTATTTATGTGTTTACTTTGTTTTGTAATCAGAAATATATTGGTACAAGTTATTAAAATATTCTTAGTTATAATTATACATTTGTTCACTAACAAAATAAAGAGTGAATATTTTTACTATAAATATTATTACCATTATTAGCATTAAAATTATTATAATAAAATGTAATACAATATTATAATGATATAATGACAATTGTTATTATAATAATTATTGTACTTATGATTATAATAGTAATACTAATATTACAATTATTTTAATTATTATAGTAATTATAATTAATAATAATAGTAATTATAAATAATTATTATTGTTGTTGTTGTTGTTGATGATGATGTTGTTGTTTTTGTTATTATAACTATAATAATTATTATGTTTAATGCTTAAATGGATAAAAACATAATTTTTTTTTATTTTGTCTAAAGATAAAAATGTCAATTAACCTCTCTTTTTTTTTTTTTCTACATCCCTATATAATAGACGAGGATTCCTATTCTTCATTTCTAAATTTGTTGGTCCCACCCAAAATGCATCTCCATTACTTCGGTTTTTTTTTTGGTAAGCAAACACTTAATCGTTAACACTCTCTATTCTAACAAAGATCATTTGAGTTTTGAGACACATTTTTCTACATCTTTATAATGCAAAGATTATGAACAAACTCTAGGTATTTGACGAGATTAATATTTTTTGAATTTCAGTAATGTTGTAGTTAAAAGGTTTGGATATATAATTTATATTTTAAGTAATATGTCACTTATTAAATATTGTCACATATATGTACAGTAAAACCTCTATAGTCATCTTGTTAGAATCAACAAATTTTTTTACTATAAAGAGGTTATAACTTAGTAGAAATTTAGCTCGTAGAATTATTATTTTAATTTAGTTATTCTTCATATAAGCGATATAAAAGTAAATACATTAATAATTAATTAATGAAGCATGTCAATTCCATGAAGTTCTAAACATGCTTGAAAAGTTAGAAATATTTTAGCTAACAAAAAATTGTTTACATTAGTGATTTATTATATACCAACAAGTTTTAAGATATGGTAACAATTTTAAAAAATATTTTTTTATATTTTAGACCTTTAACGAATACACACATATACACATACATATATAATACAAATAATTGTTACTATGTTGAGGCAAGTTACTTAAGATGGGATCTCAAAAACTTATAATTTATTATAATGTAGAATTTACTTTTATTTATAAACCATGTAAATTGAGATTAGAATTTTTAATGAATAGGTTAATGAGTATCACTGTAGAGAAGTTTCCACTTATAAGTAACACCTTAATTATATATGTCATTTGGGATAGCATTGCTATTTTAATTTTCTTAGTATTTATTCAACTTTTTAAAGCATTTAAATTTTCTCATTAACTTCAAATTTCATCTTAAATGATGTGTTATTTATTTAGTGGCCGGTAATTTTTTGTAAAATCTAAGTAAATGAATTTCATTCTGTCACCAACTATTTGAGCCACATTATTTGAAATAACTTTTTAGAATAAAAAATTTAGGATGCGTTGCACTACATATTTGCATGCATTTGGTGTTTAATTTTAAGAAAATAATAAACTTAGGCATCCAGTAATTCTAACAAACATGATAGTTTAAGCGTAATTATCATATTTTGATGCAGTGATTACAATTAAGCTGTCGAGACTCAAGTACTAAGAATCCCTAATTTATTTATTGTCCTATTGACTGACATATTTAATACAACTAGACAAATTATGTCATTACTTGAGAAATTGTATAAAATTAGGGATCCTAATGTTATTTCCGCATAAAATAGTTAAAAAAACTTGACCCTTTTCTCTTCCTCATTTGCTCTTAAAAACTCTTTTCCCCTATACCGTCGGGCAGTCCTAAACTTCAAATTTTCGATGAAATGGCCACCGTCAGTCGCTCTATCCGCCGCAACCTAACACGCTCTTTCTCCAGTACGGCGGCGCCGGTCGCCCGCAACAACCACCAACAGACCCACCAATTCTCGGAGCCGAACTCCTTCATCGGCAGCTGGGATGCGCCCAAAAACCCCAAAGAAGCCGAGAAGAAACTAGCCCAGTTGCGAAGAGACTACGCCAAACAAGTCAAAGAGATGCGCAAGGGCTACATAGAAGAAATGGAGCTGATGAGGCTCGAGAAGCAGAGAAAAGACGAAGCCAAAAAAGAAGCTGTTAGGCTCGCTAATGAAGAGCGCAAGAAGTTGAAAGCCGAAGCCGCTAAAGTTAAAGCTGAAGAAAGGAAGGTCGCTGAAAAGGAGTTTCGGAAAACCCTGGTATGTGCCTCTTCATTATTTATTTATTTTTTGTTTCGGTATTTGATTAATTAATGATTTGATACTTATAATAAATTAATTTATTGATGGGTTTTGAAAATTATGATGCGACTTGGAGTCTTTAGGTTAGGGGATCTGCGGGGGTAAAAAACAAAGGAGGAGTCAAATTTGAAACAGAGAGGTTGGAGGATTTGAGAGTATTTGGGGGTGGGGAGGATTGGGTTGGCGCTGCCCGCCTGGCGGCCCCGCGGGGGGGGGGGGGGGGTGGGTGGGTTTATCATTCTATCTGGACAGGGGAATGTAATCAAATTGCGTTTTCTCAGGATTTTGGCTTGTCGATGGAATAAAATATGGGCATTTTAGTGTAATTATGCACCATGGAATAAAGTTGTTCTTTGAAAATGTTATTAACTGCTATTAATTGTTAGAGCTTTTAAACTATTGAATTTTTTGCCCTCATTATGCAGTAATTCAGGGCTACTTGATTTTTGTTGTATGTTTTTATCACTTTTGGACTCTTTTATATGTGCTCATCTCTTCATTTTTGGGTTGTCTTGACACATACATTCATAGCCAAACTTTGGACAGCCCTATTTGTTATTTTATGTTTGCCATGGGAATAATTTTCTTCCTTTTCTTTTTAGTTAAAAAAACGAAAAAAAACAAGTCTCTAATTTCGTATTGCTCTAGCGATGTGTAAAAAAAGATAAATAATAGCAGATACTTCATGACTAAAAGTGCAAGAATGTTATAGTGTATACTGTACCATCTGGTCAGTCGATTCAAAACAGCATATTCAAACAATACTCTAAACTGCATTTTACCTATAACAAACATGCCAAATGCATGGGACTGTAGGTTGCTTTCTTTGATCTTATCTGCTCACGAATGGTCTGCTTAAGCCAATAAGATCGAAAAGGCTATCTCCGAGAAGGACTTTTCTCTGATTTGAACTAGGACTTTGCTTCAACTTGTCAGGTATTACATCAGATCTACATATTATATCGCACTCATGTTGGCATTCACCTTATTTATCAGATATGTAATGGAATGTCAATTACCTGAGTTTTTTCATGGTCTGTCATTTTTCCTACTGCATTCTTCATCTTCCATTGTTGAGATTTAATTAGCACTATATGTGTCATTTGCCTGAATCATATTGACTTTCGCGAATGCAGATGAAGGAAAAAGCTGAGAAGCTTGAAAACTGGAGGATGAAAGAAAAATCAACGGAAGAAGAGAAGAAAGCGAAGAGAGAGCTCTTACATAAACAAAGTTCTTTGTGGATTGATGAAGGAGAATTGGCGAAGAAGACACTGGAAGCCATGGTTGATGCTAAATCCCTTGAGGACCTCTGGAAGCCTTGATGTATGCCAAAAACCTTGAGTCCCTTTTGAGTCGCTTTTTAGTCCGTTGATATTAGAATTTATGGTGTTGAAATAATTATGAATGATCAAGCTCATCTGGGTTAAGTTTTTGTTACCCTTGAACCGACTTCCAGCAGTCGAGCTTGAATTTTTTTTAGGCCATTTGATCCTGTCTCTGCATAGTTATGCTGGGACCAGTCGAGATTTTTGAGAAGGGAGAAAGTTGAACTAAGATATTCAAACTTTTGTTGTGATATGTTTCTAGTTTTTTGGAGCCTATATTGAGGAGAATATGATGTTGCTAGCTAGATTATGTTTTAGGATATTTTGCGAATGAGATAAAACAATCCTAAAAATAGAAAATTTTTCATTTGCAATACTATTCCAAAAGGAAACGAAATGGAATGCAATTTCTGCAAATTGATAATATTGCAGTAACTGGTTTGCCAAACATGTCGATCAAACAGTGATGTATTTCTATTCGGTCGCAAAAGCCAATAGTTGGCATCTTCATTTGTTAAACAGACTTTGACAAATTTTGGCTACAAGCCTACAACCTAACGTTTCCGCACTCTCTTGCATTTGTTGTAATGCAACCGTAAACCCATAACTTATAAAAACACAGCTACCAGATCAATAGAATTCCGAAATGAACATATTTTGATTAATTCAGTAAACCGAGCCTTTATTAAACTCGTGCCATCTCTTCTATTCAATCAAATAAATTCATTTGAAATTTTCGTTACTCAATTTTAAACATACCGTACTTTGCCAAATATCTTTTGCTCTCTCTATTGCTGCCCATCAAAACACTTGTGTTACAGTTAAAATGAACCAGTGTCTGAACAGATCATTATCATTTACATCCATTTAGAGAAGGGAAAAAGAATTGTGATTGCTATTGTTTACGACTTGCCAAAACCGTACACCTACTAACATAATGTCTAAGAGAGTAGAGGAGATGAAATAAAATTTGCTTGTGCATGGTCTCTCACTGGACTTTTGGTTTATCAATCTTCACATACGGGAGCCATCCCATTATGTGAACAACTTTTGGGTTCCAGCCCCTTTGCTGAGCACGACAAAACATCAGGAATGTGTTTGCAAAATATGAATTGAACCCCATGAAAATGTGCCACAATGCATGACCCTGGGGATTAAAATACCATAGAGAAATCTTCTCACAGAACAGGCGATCACAAAGCCAGCAAAGACTTCCTAGGGTTATGGTGGCTAAATATAACTTTGCAAGCCGCTTGGCAGACACATCAGTAGTGTGGATGTAGTACTTGTACATTCGTGGGATGCAAAGAAGACACAGTACTGCATAGTGTACCTTGAAGCCAATTCCAAAACGGAAGAGTGCATGGGCAACTGCAAATGCAGCTCCATAAAGAAACAAGAAGGTAGGCATGGTACTCTTGTAGTGCCAATCTGGTGAATAGAGAATGTAGATATACAGGAGCATTTCCCACACCATTGGTGTTTCATCTCCTTGTTGTTGCCTGAGAAGAACATAAATAAACCAATCACAACAATCACAAACTAGTTCCAAGAAGTACATTCAATTCTGACATTACGATCACCTAGTGGCTTATTCATACCCAGAACCTGTGGGAAGAAATTCTCCTATTTGACCTAGAAACCTCAAATTTACAAAAATATACATTTGTGCTTATCACATTCAAGTTCTTTACTTCTTCACAATAAATGTTTACACATCGGATTTAGGCTTAGATCTCATACCCAAATAATAGTTTCCGTTTTGTTTGTGCCCCTTTTTTGTCTTGGCCTGGGCGAAGAAAGAAGAATAGAAGGAAACGGGCAGAGGGGAGAGAGAGTCTAGTATCTAGGTTAAGATCATACAAAGGCCCATTGCATACTTTGGTTAGCACTAAAAAGTTCACCCATATTGCTTATACAATGTCAGGACTACAAATGTCAAGTTCCATCTAGCTAGCCTCTCGGTTTCCTCCCCCAATTAAAAGCGCAGTTTGAATGAATATGATCTCCACAAAGTTCAAAAGGAAATTACAATGTGCAAAGTCAACCATTGCTTTTTGTTCGCTAGAGTGCATGAGCTAGTTATTCAAGTAAACTACATAAATGTATAAATGAAAGAAAAAGAACTAGTTCTGAACACATTTCCTAAATATACTCCACCAGCATTATAATTAAGGAGCAGATTCACTAAACTACCTATATGAATTTCTCAAAGCATATGGAACAATGCAAAAGAATACTTACATATGTTGCAGTGTGGCATGGTATAGCATGCTTCCAATGGCAAGTATCATATTAGATATGTGAAGAACACTAAATCTCTTCTCAAACCGCTGTCTCAAAGCATTTATAAGACCAAAAAGAGCCAAAAGAATGCATGGTACATTTGATAGAGTGTTGAGAAACTCTGCAATATAAGAAGAGTAGACATAATTTTTCTCACACCAATCAGTTGATGTCACCGGACCCCAGAAGCTTGACAACCCATCAGCCATTCTTGAAGTTATATGTCCAAAGGGTATGATTATTCAATTCAGAAAATCGTATTATAATATTACAGACTTCATAAAACCTGCATTTCACGCCCAATAAGATATGAGATGACAAATTCGCACAGAAATGACAAGCTGAACAACTAGTTCTTAGCTGAATTATGCTGTCATCCTGAGAGATTAAAAGATAATTTTGATTACAATTATATGTATATCAAAGGAAAAAGGAACCAGAAAGATGCTACACGACAAAAATCATCAAAAATGAAACTAGACAAAACAAAGTACAGAACAAGGTTCAAACTAGAAGAAGGCATATTAACTTCTTGTGTTTGTTGGTTTGGGGGTGGGGGAAGATGCCTGGCCCATAAGAATTTTGAATCACTATCACTAAAAACATTTCCGATGCATGCCACTTAAGAGAAACTTTTACGTTGCATTACTGCAAGTGGTACATAGAAGCTAAACAAAGTGGTCAGGATTATATGGCGCACCACAAATTTTTTAAGAAATGCATAAAGGAAGAAATCACAACATAAACCATCAGATAGTCCACCCCTAACATTCCAGATATATCATATTACAGAAATTCATGTTATACTGGTTTTTTGTTGTTGCTCACAGCCATTTTGATGAGTTTTCAGGTCAATTAGTATATTTGACAGAAACTGCAAATAAATGTACAAGGCTATAGATTGTTACTAGGGAGTTGGTCAATCTAAAGTCAAAGCTTTAGCCGCAGGAGCATAAATATTAGGTTGTGCACTCTCAGTAGCAGCTTCAAATCATTAGAAGCAATAATTATCATATCATTTCTACACAACATGAGGATCTTACACAAGCAGAATCCTTTTTCAACTTGTTGTCAAGCGAGACAGAAAAATGAGTAAACTTATCTCTATGGCAATAGTTGCAGATTATCAGACAGCTTTGTCCCCAAAGGATAAGGCACACAAACAACATATGCCAGTTTCGTATGGGTAGATGAAGATCAAAAGACATTCTTCAAAATATTCTGCACTTAGAAGCTGCTAAGAGTCTAAAACTGAGCACTTGAGATAAACCGATCAGATGACAGAAAAATTTACACATTAACGATTAAAGATCATCCAATCAGGGATACCTCATTGCTGAAATTCATTTTATGTGCGTATGCACTTTTGAACATCTAGTGAAATGTCTAAAAATAAAAAATAAGCAGAGCCCTTGACATCCTATAAAAAATTGAATTCTCTAACTATAGAAAGTAATCCACCATGATATTGCAGAATATGGCTAGGAAGTACTATAATGACCTAGATATTAAGAGGCCAAGGACTTTGACTGAGAAGGTTCCAGGTGTTTCATGAAGCATATCCAGATAAGAAAAACTTCTCAAGTTTTTCACTTTCCACATAACTTGTAATTTGAGAAACTTTTATCTTCAACAAATTAAACATTATCAAATCTTTTGACACAATTTTCAAACCTTTTTAATGGAAAAAGGCTCATCAAGTACACTGAAGAAGCTCTGGATCTTTATTAAAGAAGACTACAATTGTTAAACTAGTGAACAATTTAGCAAAAGACATGTAGAAGTTTTGAAAATAAGTCAATAATGTCACTTAAATCAACCATCATTATGGAATCAGCTCTAATTGTTTGAAATCCTGAGTTCCCTCTTTTAGCATGTAGCAAATTTAAGTATTTTTATTTGTGGCCTCTTCTGCAGAAGACTTGACATGAGTTTGCAAATACTGCCTTATGGATGTAAGAATGAAATCACTACTTTTAGCATCTTGATCAAACAATGCTGACATAGTGCGAACAAAGAAATATAAAAATTTAGGAACCATGAGTAACACAACAGCACATGACAATCATATTCATATCACAAGCTTCAAAAAGGAAGGGGTAATTCATAATTTCTAAATTCCTTACACATATATAATTACACAAAACACAACTAAACAGTCCTAGAACAATAGAGAAGAAACAAGTATCTACTAGAAATACATAACTATTGCATCCGATATTCTGTAAATCTTTATAAAATTGAGATAAAGGTCTAGTCACTCTATAATAAAACCACCACAGTCAACCAGCATTTCAACAAATGGATTGAATCCCTCCGCTTTTTCAATAAGATCTAATTAGTCTACATCAGTATATGGAAACCCAGTATGCATCGGTGGAACTCCTCAACCTTTTTGGTCTTTCTTTTCAGTCGATAAGCCAACCTCACCCATAATCACTGAGTTTTGAGTTTGGGAACTACAGCTTAATCCTACAAGTGGGATAAATGTTGGCAATTAAGTCCCTAATGTGCCAAAATGAGAATAAAAACACAACCCTGCCGTATCTATAAATCTATTTAAGCTTCAAATTTTATATCTAAGGCTTTGATAAATCCATATACAACTCTTTTAGTCTCCTAGCTCTATTCCCATCCAAATAAACACAATAGTAAGCAGACTTTCCAAATCTTCCCTCCAGCTCAGCTCTCCCATACTACTGTATTTTAAATTTACAGGGATTTTGATCAAATTCAATTAAATAATTATTAAAAAATTAAAAATACGAATATTAAACAAAATCAAATTTCCAGATTAACGAACACAAACAGTTCCTCCGTGGAAGGAAAGTGAGACAGTTGAAGCCAGCAAAACTGTACGTTTTGATCAAAGAGAATAACATCATGCTAACACATTGACAAGATTTTTAAAAAAAAAACTCAAATATTACTGCTTTGATTATAAGCATAATCACAAAACAAATAGACGTATATAAACGAATAGAACTGAGAAGCAAAGAAAGAAACTGATATAAGAGCTAAACCTTTTAGCCAACAACCAGATCTATGCTGTTCCTAAAACCCTCAGCTATTTTTGTTTTGATTTGATTTGAATTGCTTTTTATTTTTCTTTTTTCCCCCCTTTAGAAAAGCTGAATTTAAGAAAGACAAAATATGATATAATTTTTTTTTTTAAAAAGAGGAAAGACAAAATTGTGAAGCGGAATTGTGAGGAATGAAAAGAGCGCGCGTGTGGCGGGGGGTTTAACGGGCTGACAAGTGGGGCGATGATTTTGGCTGTTGGATTGGGATTATGGAGTGTTGATGAATGCGAATGTGAGTATTAAAAGTGAGTGGGGGATATACTCTTACAGCGCATTGACGTCGCGTGTGCCGTACGCTCAGGTGGCTCAATCAAATGTCAAAAGTTGCCACAAAGGAGCTTGTTACGTTACATCATCACGTAACATACATAATAATGTAACAGTCGTTAGATTTTATCCAACGATTGTGAAAATATAAGATGAAAAAATTATATTATTTTTATAACCGTTTGATGAAATACAACGACTGTTATATTATCATGTATGTTATATAATGATATAACAAAACAAAAGTCATTAATACTCTCTGTTGAGAAGGCATCGCATTGGTTTTTCTGGCTATTATGTTACATATATAACATACATAAATTATTAAATTATTATTTATATAAATTTAATTATTTTACATATTGTAAAATTTTAATTTTGAATGACAATTCAAAAATTATTATATACTATGTATGATAAAATATAGCATGCCCTATTTTCGATCAGGCACATGATGGTAACTCTATATTTAGTTATAGTTTAAAAGCGTATTATTATCTATGTGATGTTCCATTCTGTTCTTAATTAGCAAATGTTATAACCTTAATTTAGGAATTTTTTTTTTTTTTTTGAAGAGCCTTAATTTAGGAATTTAATTTCGTTTAGGAAATCTCTTATATGGTAATGCTTCACGAAAGTAGACCGACATTAGTGTTGGTGCCACATAAGCCCTAACGTTGGAGGCTATCCCCCCTGTGTCTATTTTTTAAAATAAAATTCTTTTTTTTTTATTTCATCTAAATTTTATATTTTCTTAAATTAAATTTGTGATTTTTTCTAATTGATTTTGAGGAGAAGGAGCAGTAGTAGTAGTAGTAATAATAAAGATGAAAATATTTAGTTAAGCAAGAGATCTCCAATTGATCCCATTGCTTTAAAAGGGTGGCTCTGATATATTGATCGGCACTTTTTATCCAAAATGAAAATTGTTTTTTGACATTTTTTGTTTTGAATTTGTGCATCATTTAAAAATAATATAAAGAAAATGGGCTGATTGGTATTATTCAAATGAGCAAAGCACGGAAGCATTGGTCACAACATTTTTGTTAGATGGACAATTTATGTATTCATGAAAAAATATATATATACAACAAATAACAAAAAAATAATAAAGATTTTTACGTTGTAGTGTGAACCGTAGTAGAACCCTTCCTCTCAGTTTCCTTCTAAATTATGCATATTGAACGTCATTAGAGTTAATCTTGTGTTCCTATATATATATATATATATAATATATATCTAGTGTTCATGTTGGAATTCTTGTATTTGCCCTCTTGATTTTCCAAACAAAATAGTAATAATCTAGAATGGTCTTCCATAGTCACTCATCAAATCTAAACAATAATCGCAGTATTCTTGATTGGGGATTCTCATTAGAAGGTTTAGTTACTCTTGGTGCATTGCCACCACTCCCTGCAACACTTTTGCTTGAATATACTCTATGTTACATAATCGGCATTTACAGATGAAATGACATGTCGACCAAAAATAGCGCAATATATTGTTTAAAATTTATTAAAAAAAAAATATCAACCACGTGATGGACATGCCACCTAGTTTGAAATGAACTTTTTGATATATGTACTAGTTTTAGTACATCCTAAATTCAAACACTATTCTATTAAACAGAACTTGTCTTCAAATGGCAAATCTAACATGCTTCTCATCGCCACTTAGAGCCATGAACCATCGCTCTTAAAGTTAAGACGACTACGAAAGAATTGCTCGACATGACCAACCTCCCTCAATTAAATTTAATTGTGTGGAGAGCACTTGAAACTTTCTTCTCCCTTGCGAAATGCGAGTGGAGTGGAGACATCCCTCATCTGTGAGGGATATTCGGCTGGGCATCTACTTCATAAAATAAAAATGTAATAATGTAAGTCCTAAGTATATATCTGATTGTAAATATCAGTGTATTGATCTGCTGTCATAGCAGTTGTAAATATCTGTGTAATTCATAAAATAAAAATGTAATAATGTAAGTCCCAAGTATATATCTGATCAGAATATCGATTGATCATATAGCTTGTAAATATCTCAGAATAAAGAACTGACGCTTAATAAAAAAAAAAACATGCTTCTCATCATTAAGCTGAACAACAATAACCCAACTCAATATTGTAGCTAGAAGTGCGGGTAAAAATGTCTCAAAATCATTCATGCCATTAGTTTGCTTTTATAATATTACACTCCTATAATTTTTTTTATATTAATAAAAAAATTAAATTACCAACTTAACCCCAAAAAATAAAATATAAATAAAAAATATATATATATATATATATATATATATATATATATATATATATATATATATATATATACATTAATTTTTTGCAGAGGAGTTAAGAATTTAATTTTTTTTTACAATATTAATATTATTTGGATAGACGTGAGTTTGCACAAAAATTAATATATATTCTTTTTTATTTTACTTTTTAGGATAAATTAGTAAGTTAGTTTTTTTTCTTTTTATTAATGTCCAAAAAAATAACTATAAGGGTGTTAGTAATTTAACAACAACGATATTTTTACGTATTTTTTAAAATATAAGAACTAAACAAACACTAATCTCAAAATATAATGATTAAATGGGTTTGTACCCTTAAAAGTACTTTCAAAATTGGCCATATTGAGTTTTAATCCATTTGCTTGGCAGAAAATTACCACGGGTTTTCAAATCAAAATTATATCTTAATTTGTACAATTATCTTGCAAGACAAACTGTTGCATTCATAATATTTTAATCCTAACCGAAACTGCTCAGCTATTAATCATGTGCCATGTATTTCATACTGTGTTTACGACAGAAACTACAATTATGATTAATACCAAAATGGTGCGTTTTGCGAGCTGTATTCTATTATACTGTATTGCATTATTTTAATACTAGTGTATTGTATTATATTATATTAAATTAGTATTGTATTATAACAATGTTGTACAATATTTACTGCTACACTATAATATATTAATTCTTTTGTGATTAATTTAAATTATATATTATATAATATTAATATTTTAAATTTTATTAATATATTTAAATTGTATTAATATTTTATATTATTATTATTTATATTGTTATTAGTTTTAAATTAATATTATTCAAATTTAAATGTTTATTATTAGTTATAATAAATTATAAATTTATTAATAAATTATAATGTAAAAATAAAAAATATAATATAATATTATTGAATAATAAATTATATTTATTTATTTATTTATTTATATTAATAATTATAATGCAAAAATAAAAAATTATATAACATTACATTAAATTAAAAAGTTATATTTATTTATTACTATTATTATAAAGCAAAAGCAAAAGAGGGGAAAAAAAAAGGTAATGCCGCTTTAGCACAGGCCTTTAACCCGTTCCCATGTTCTTTCAAACAGAGCACTAGCA
Source organism: Citropsis articulata (assembly GCA_030449925.1). Taxonomy (NCBI): domain Eukaryota; kingdom Viridiplantae; phylum Streptophyta; class Magnoliopsida; order Sapindales; family Rutaceae; genus Citropsis; species Citropsis articulata. The sequence goes on along the minus strand of JASUUH010000122.1, from coordinate 44,518 downwards.
TTAATTTAATATAAACAATATTTTAGTACTCTATAATGTCATGCACCAAACATACCCTTTAAGTGATATTAATTTGGGTAGATTCCGTAAAATGAATCACGAAAAGTTGAATCTGAAGCTTGGGTTCAAGCCCTTGTATATAAGAACGTGAGTTCAAACTGCTCATTGCTCAAGGCAATTGATAGGGATGACAAATAAATTCGAATCCAGCCTGCATCCCCAAGGATTCAGAAAATCTAGATCTGCATATTAAAAAATACATATCCGGATACAATGAATTAAAATCCGCACAAATCTGGATCCATATGCCGAATATCCGGATCTAGTTAATTATATATATATATATATATATAAACTTAATTTAAAAACCAATCTAACCTAATCTCTATTCCTAGTATTGTCAATATCGCATTCACACATACACTATTACAAACCTTCTCCAGCAGCCGCAACCCTCAAATCCACAAAACTTCTCTAGCAACCCACAAATCCACATATCCCCAACACCCAAATCCCCCAATTCCCTAAGGATGTCGCCATCTGCCTGACGGCCTCGCTTAAGTCTCGTGTCCAAGCCTCGATCTAAGTCAATCATTACCACACGCCTTGCCATCGTCGAAGCCTTGCCTAGCACACCGTTGTCGCTGTCATCCAAGGCTCGCTTAGCTGGATCTTCCTTTTTGTTTCCATTTTTCTGGTTGTCGAAGCTTTGCCTGAGCACACCGCTTTCACCGTCGTCCAAGGCTTGCCTGATTAGGTCTTTCTTTTGTTTCCATTTTTCTAGTATTATTAATTACATGGCTTTTTTTTTTTTTTCCTTTTGGTTGATTGTAGTTGACGAGTTCATTCTAATGTAACATGTTTAAGCTTCAAAATTTCACTGGCTCAATTTAATTTTCTTTATTGATTCAATTTATTTAAATTTTGAATAATTTTCTTTGCTGATTCGTTTAATCACTTTAATTAAATGCATTAATTTTCAATCTAAAGTAAATTTGGGATTAAGTTTTGGCTTTAGGTTTTGATAAATTGTTGAATTTTTAATTTTTTTTAATTAATAAATTCAATTTTTACAAATCCGGATATTCAGGATATCCGCCTGCAATCTGGACAGATATTACCCACATCTGGATCCACAAAAAAAAAATTGCGAATGAGGATCCAAATCCAGATATAAAAATCTCAATTCGGATCTGGATGTGAATGCACCTACATCTGGATTCGGATCCGGATTTTACCAAGCAATTGGGTTTCTTCTAATGAAAGGTAACACTAATCAAACTGCTCATTGCTCAAGGCAATTGGGTTTTCTTGTAATGAGGGAAAAAGGTAACACTAATGCAGCCATGACGTAATCTAGTCTACTACTGAAAAAAATTCTTGTCCACATACAACATTTCACACAAGTCATTCTGAGGAAAAGTCACTAGGATAAAAAAGCAAAGGTTAACACAGATTCAAGAAGCCTAGCTACCGTATAGGCCCACTTTGAATGGAGGAAACGGTGCAAATACCAGCTGATGTCGTGAAAGGAATATCTTTATAGCAGGCCACCAGCTCTGTGTTAGTGTGTAAATCCACTTGCACTCTCTCCCAAACCTTCTTCTTAGGATTTAACACATCATCAGGCTCGCCTTCAAACCCAGGAAATGCAACTCTTTCTCCAATTTTTGCAGATTTCGGTGGCTCAACTAATTCAACCTGGGAGTGTACCAGCATTCCAAATAAGTGATTGCAGCAACAATAGCATCCATACTAGATTATTTTCTACACCCATTCAAGTACAATGTAGACCAGAATAAAATATGAAAATATTCACTGAACTATCCCATAATCTTAATACAAAATGTGAAGACTTCAAATCAGTTTTAGGTGGCATGATAAAAGCAACCATTGTCAATAATGCTAGTTATATCCTAATATGTCAAATTGTTCATGTGAACATATGGGATTGAAGGAGCAGAGCGAGAAAAACAGCAGCTAATCCTTAAATATAGTATTTCTCCGTCATTTACGGGAGTAATCATAAGAAAACTGCACTCCAAAGGCCAAGAACATTATCATAATAAATATCTCAAACAAGTATGCTAATAATTGCGCAAGGTATCATGGTATGCTTACCTTGGAGTTATCACTGGTCGAAGCACAAAGAACCATTGCATGTGATTTGATTCCCCTCATTGCTACTGGTTTTAGATTGCAAAGAACACAGACCATTCTCTCCTGCCATTGAATCATTACAAGGAATAAGGTAGTGAGTCAGCTTTACTAATTACAAACATCAACTACGAGCAAAGTAGTGTGTGAACATTTCTAATCATCAAAAAAGTACATTACAAGTGTATCATGTAGCCTAAACATTAAAATGGTGGTATTAAAATGATCAGAAAGAGCATTGAACAAAAACCTGCATCTCTTCAAGAGGTATATGCTTGACAAGGCCACTAACTACTGTTCGAAGCTGTCCTTCACCCACATCAATTTCTTCTACATACAGTGCATCGGCATCAGGATGTTTTTGAACTTTTGTAATTTTTCCCACACGGATATCAAGTCTTGCAATCGAAATTTCTGGCTCAGCAGTGGTTTTTGATTTAGCTCCAGCTGCAGATTTTGCTGGCTTTTGTTTCTTTCCACCACCATCTATTACAGACAACAAGAGTTTATAAAAAATGGTTACATTTTAACAATTCTATTTCTTTAGTATTGATTCAATTCTATTTGTTCAGCATTGATGTCAATCCTATTTCTATTTCAAACAACTATTTCAGAAACTATGCTATTGGAACAAAACTATTTACCACTGTTGCACAGCACCCCTCTTTTGGATTATGTGACATTAAATTTCATTTGGCCGCTAGCTTTCTTTTGATTATCAAGTGATACATGGTGATATATGAACTTCCAATAAGTAAAAGAGTTTAATTATAACCTGAAATTTTGGTTTTCTTCAGTTGCTCAGCAGTTTTTGCAGCTTCTGCTTCCGCACGAATAATCCTATCAGCTTGACTTCCAGCAAACTTACTTCTGAAGAATTCTACCTCATCATCTTTCTGGACAGCAGTTAATTACACTTGAGTACAAGGCTAAAAGAAAAGGGGCAATCATATTCAACTGACCCCACTCCCAAATAATAAAACGAACATAAAATTAGCAGATAGTTGTTAGAATAGCAAATACCAGTTCTTTGAATAACGGATTTGGGGAACCAATCTTATGACCAGCAGGGATTATCTCCCAAGGTCTTCTTGCCCTATCGACATCTCCTTTTGCATCACAAAGTGAAATATGCTTTTCAGGTTGCAAATTAAGCTGCTTAAATACCTTCAAGTGCCGCCAAAGAAATAAAAGGGCCTCAGTACAGGATAACAGTCATGTATAGAACAATATATATGCACACAGATCTGCAGCCAAAGTAGATTACCTCAACAGAAAATGACGGCATAAAAGGTTCTAACAAGCATGCGAGAAGATATACTAGACCCACTGAAGTTCTCATAACAATGGAACAAGAAGGTTGGTCTTCCTTATAAAGCTTCCAGAATTGGCTTTCCTGAATTCCAACACAAAATTGCATCATTGCAGTAGCACATCAGTTCCACAACCACAAAGAATATATTTATGATAGTGCAGACATGCACATGTAAGCAAGTCGATAATCAGGGAGTGAACGTGTTACAGACGTACTTGCAAATATGCATTCCCCTCATTTGATATGCTCATTGCAGTTTTTAGGCCTTGCTTTAGTTTAACCTACACGAAGGTGTAAACAAATACTTTATACAAAAGCCAAAGCAACTAGATTGGCAGGTTAAAATCATTACAACAAGTTTCAAGCAAATCATTAGTCACCTTCTCCATGGCTTCTAAATACTGCTCCACATATTTACCAACTTTTTCAGCCAGTGTCTTCGTCAATAAATGTGACTCGGCACCACTAGCATCGGGAACGATGGAACCATATCCTTGACCTTTGGACACAAAAACAAATTATACACCGTTTAGAGACAGTTTTGAAACCCTTAAAAGAAAGCTCACGGGAAAGAAATTCAAAATCCACCATGGAATATCTTGTCAGCTACAAATTCTCAAAATAATAATAAACCATCCTTAATTCCAATAAAGTAGACATTGAATGTCCTAAAGGGTTGCACTTTGTCAAAAAGACAATCTAGACCCAGCATAGAGTTATTCCATTATGCACCAAGACCATTCAATAAATAATGTGTCCATACTTGTGGAAGAATTCTTGATGGATAAAAAGTAGGTTCAATTCACAATTTATATATATACATATATATATATATATAGAATAACAATTAAAGCAAGAACAAGGAAAGCAGCTGGCCAGTACCCAAAACCACAAATACATGTTACAAAGAACAATGAAGTACAACACTTGTCTCCCACCAAGAAAATACTCCTCTGGAAGAAATCAGACGATACTCAAACCAACTTTACAGCCTATACTCATATGCAAAAGGCTTAAACTGAAACAAATGACTAACCTGGGGGTTTAGCGATGAAACTCAAAACTCGATTGATAAAGTTGCCCAAATTATTAAGCAACTCATTATTCAATTTTGCTTGCAAGTCACCCCATGTAAATAAAGTGTCAGACACCTATTTGCATACAAACAAATCATACTAAGCAATAATTAGTTCACAAAAAGCAGCAAATATGTGAATTAGCTAGTGAAAGAATAATAATGGATGTTGTAACAACAGAGTTACCTCTGGCCTATTAGTAAGCAAATAATATCTCCATACTTCTACAGGAATATTTGTATCCTTTGCATCATTACCAAAAACACCTATGCCTTTACTCTTGGAGAACTTTCCTGCAGAAACAGTGGTTCAAGACATTCATAAAACATCATGACTTGGAAAGTCATGATCTAACATTGGGTAAACCACAAACAGAAAGTTAACCAACCAGATTCATAATTTAAGTATTCAGTGACACTAATGGTCTTCATCAAAGTCCAGTTTTCACCAGTTAGAAGTGTAGAAGGAAACATCACCTAAAATACAGACATAAACACTTCGAACGTTAAAAGAATTGATCTCCACAATACTGACAAGATATTGCCAGCAGGGTACATCAAAGGCAACTACATCAGTCCAAACACAGAACTTATATACAGTTTTACACAGTTTCACTTTTTTGTGGTAACACCAGACATAGGAGATTAAAGGCTAGATAAACTTTAAAAGGTAAACTTCAAGTCCTTAAGAATTTCAGAACTGGCAAACAGAATTTAAACGTGGATTCTCCGAACAAAATATAAAAAGTATTAATTTGATGTGTGTAGCATCAGGTCCACTTGTCATAACTATTAAAGCAACTTTATAAGCACTTACAGTGTGAAATGGCACATTGTCCTTTCCCATGAACTGGTACAACTCAACATTTTCAGGATTCTTCCACCACTTCTCCCATTCATTAGTGTAGCAAGAAGTGATTGAGACATATCCAATAGGGGCATCAAACCACACATAGAAAACCTATCATCACAAAGTCAGGAAAAAGAACAAAAGAATATCATTAAGTCAGAAAAAAGAACAAAATAATATCATCACAAAGCCAGAAAAAAGAATAAAATAATCAATCTCCTTAATTTCTTGAAAGAAGAAAAAGGAAATTCATGGTAGAATTCATATAAATAACACGTACAACATCCATTGGATATCTTATGTTACCTTTTCCTTAAATCTCTCAAGTGGAACTGGAACCCCCCACTTTAGATCCCTAGTAATGCATCGCACTTTCAGCCCTTCTTTAAGCCATGCATGTGTTGCTTGAATAGCATTTTGACTCCAAGATCCAGCTACTGACATGTTGTTGATATACTCTTCTAATTTATTCCTCAGAGCTGGAAGATCAAGAAACAAGTGATTTGTATCACGAATTTGTGGAGCGTTCCTACAGACCTGTTTGCAGAAAAAAAGTTAAGTACCAACAATAGTAGAAACAAAGTACGACATGATAACAACGAAAGAAACGTGCACTACCAGAGAGGTTTCGATTAAATATAAAATTTCTTGTACTATCCAAAAAGTGAAATTGACGCCCATTACAAAATCTCCGCATGAAAGAGAATCATGACTCAATTTCAGCCCAGAAATGTTGCACATGATTTCACTTTCTCAGATAGCCTAACAATCTACCAATCATAAATGATCCTTTGTACTTTAACAATCATCGATTATTTACATGACAAAAAGTTTGTAGACAGAGTGTTAGAAATTGTAATTTGCAAAATCCACAAACCATAGGTTTTAAACTCTTAACATCAAGTTAGGTTACAGTACACGCTGTAGTGGAAAAGCATCCCAACAGCGGCTGTGAGTAACTTATGACTTATCCAATCGGTGAGACAGACTAAAATATTTCAATATAGATAAGGAAATATTCACAACGTGCCTTGCATTTAGGATCTTTCAAGTCTGTTGCATTCAAAAGCTTTCCGCAGTTTTCACATTGATCCCCTCGGGCAGACTCATAATTACACCCTTCAAATGGACAAGTACCCTCGACAAGTCGGTCAGCTAAGAACCTTTTGCATGTGTCGCAATAAGGCTGAGTGAAAAGGAAATCAAGTAAAAGAAAGTCTTAAGTAAATACATATCCAACCAAGAAAACAATGAAATAAAAGCAAGGTAAAGACTATGGCAAAAGTCTGTACTTGTTGCATGGTGTTCTCTATAAGCCAGTTGTTATCCAACAACTTTTTGAAAATTGCCTGGCATGCTTCAGTCTGTTGTGGAGTTGATGTCCGTCCAAAATTATCAAAGCTTATGTCGAACCACTTATAGACATCCTTATGAATAGCGTGATATCTATAAAGATACAATTCTCAATTTGAATACATAGTCCAAATATTTGCAATACAAAGTCATCATCATGCACAAATAGAGCCATACAAAATATAGAAAGAACACAACGCAAATGAGGCCTCCCCTATGAATTAGAGAATACACAGAATGCACCCCTAAATGGCACAAATCAACTGTTATATCACTCAGTAAGCAAAAGATTTTATAGCAATACCTCTAGAATCACCCAAGTCAGGGAAATCAAGAAATTATAGAACACTATTATGGATTAGAATCAAGGCAATACACTTAAAAAGCATGCAAATAATGCAAATCATTTTCAATAAAACATACTGTAAAGGAAAAACAGTAAAGAGAAGACATCATCACATTGATGTTAACTGCACATAAATATGCTTCAAAATTATAAATACATTTGATTCCAAACATAATGCCTACATCCCTACTTCCACAAATTCCAAGCACTTCTACATTGCAACATCTGTAAGTAACATATGCCACATTTTCTATTATTGATAACAAGTCTTTCATTATTGTTAAAACTGCTTCATTGCATTGGAGTATATGAACAACAACTTTGATACCAATATAAAACAATCGTGGCAGATGTTACTTACCAATGCTGCACTGAAGATGAACCCAAATTCACACAAACAGATACAAGATATCAACAATTAGATAACACAAAAGCTAACTTCATTTAATAAACTCCTATCTCAGCATTATTAATCAGGAGATTAATAACTCTGCTTTATGAATTAGATGATTCTGAAATTAAAAAAGAAATAAATTATTTCAAAAAAAAAGAAAAAGACAAAGAAAATCTTACTTGTCACAAATTTCTTTAGGACTGCAATTATCTTCCATTGCCTTTGTTTCGGTCGCCGTTCCGTATTCATCCGTACCGCAAATATAAACTGCATTATAACCTCTAAGCCGGCAAAACCGAGCAAACACGTCAGCACTCAACACAGCTGCCGCAACCAAAAGTGATTTAATTAATTGACAAACTCAAAAACGAAACTTGTATGTATTCAAAGAACAGCTCGTAAAAGAATCCAATTATTACAGCCGATTATGTTGCCGAGATGAGGCACGTTGTTGACGTAAGGCAAGGCGCTGGTGATGAGGATGTTACGCTTCCCCGGGATGGGGAGCTTTGGCGGCGGCCGCGCCAGATTCTCCTCTCCGGTGCTTCCCATAAGGTAAAGAATAACCGACTACAGTTAACAGTTAGCCTAATACCCGAGAGTTAAAAATGGAAGTTCGGCGTGGGCTTTGAGAGAGTGCTTTACTTGCTTTTCGAGAGCCGGGTTTATACCGACTGTAAGAATTAGAAAACCTAGCAGGGGTGCTTAGCTGACAAGTTCGCATCAATCACTTCATTTTTCAAGAAAATAAAAAATAAAATGACCAGCGCACCCCTATAGTTTAAGAAAATGGTTATAAAGACCTCGGTATTTTTTAAAATAGTCATTAAGTTATTCTTTTTTAGTAGAGTAGAGTTTTTTTTTTCAAACCTAAATGGATTGAATTTTATGAAATCTAAATATAAATATCTAAATAATATATTTATTTTTTAATTTATGAATTTACTTGTTTTATAAATAAAAAAGTATCTTATACATAATTATTTGGCATTTATGTCCTTATTAATTAAAAAAATAAATTAGATTTTATAGTTTAAGAAATAATTATATTTTATAGAGATATTTTTGAAATAAAATATTTACTTTTGATTAAGATAAAAGTCACCAAAATTTATATTTTTTATTAAAATATAAATGTCTGAAAATCATATATATGCTATAAAAAATAAACAAGTAATTAAAAAAAATCTAAAATTAATAAAATTTCAGATTTCACACGTTTTAACAAGAAGTCCTAAGTCATTGGATCACAATTGAGTGTTGGGTCATTTTATATAGTCAAAATATATAAATATATAATGTTACAAAAAAGAATCCATGTATTTTTTTTTTTTAAAAAAAAGAAGCCTACGTGACCATTTTTACATTTCATCAAATAGCAAGAGTATCACTGTCTTTCTCCTAAAAGTAATGAGATAAACAAGCCAAATGAATATTTGGAATTCACCAAGTAAATCAAAGGGTTTCTTTGAGCAGATCAGTATTGATTTCATGAAGTTTTATGTGTTTTTTTTTCAAACTAAATATTAATTTAATATGCCATTAAAGTCTTTGTTTCGTCCCTCAATTGTGCCTCCTCAAGGGGGGACCCGTGATAAATCTTCTGCAAATATGGATGAAGTAAATATAGTAAAATCTCGATAAATTATTATTTGATAAATTGAAAATTCTAATTAAATATTGTTTTTTCTTTTGTCTTGACTTAAGGGCAACGTAATAAATTAATAATTTGATAAATTTATAGATAATAAGATTTTTGAAATTTTCTATTTTATTACAGGACACACTTATAGGTAGGGAAGTGGGCAAAGCCCAAATTAGTTTAATAGTTCCTATCTCTCCCAGGACTCCAACTCGAATGACTAGTTAAATAAAGTTGCTGGGAAATTATTCGGTCAAGTAAAACTGGGGGGCAACTAAATTCATATCATATGTCTACGTGGCTTTTGTAAAATATGATTTTTTTATTGTTGCTTACTTCTTTAAATTGATTTCAACTTAAATCTAATCCCAAAGATTTTGTAATGTGAAATTTCATTTTGAAATAAAAATTTATTTAAGGTAAATCAATACTACAAACGTAATTATATTTTCTAAAATGAGACATCTTCATCAATTAATAATTTCTTAATTTATCGATTAATCAATATTTGATACATAATAGATTTTCCAAGTTCTATGTTATTAATTTGTCGAGATTTTACTCTATAACATTCTAGTAGGAGTAGATATATCTCCTAAGTTTGATGCAGAGTTTAGCCTTTCAAAACAAGCTACAAGACAACATTTTCAAATCTAAAAAAAAAAGTATTTTTATTTAAAAATAAATTAAAAATACAATTAAAAAAATATACATACCTAGTTACATTGATTTTTTAGTACAATAAAATTAATTAAATTATAATTCCATCTTTTAAGTGCAATAAATTTATGAACAGATTAAATTTAAATACTTTACAACTAAATCACTTGTGTAATCAATGATTATGATATTGTGATAAATTCCTTTTCATTTTTTTTTCAAATCTATTTTATTTCTAGCATTAGAAAAATACAAGTGAAGTGCCAACATGGCATGCACCACGTAAAGTACTGCACCAACATCACTAAAACGACATTATGTAAACTTTTATTTGTGTATATCCTACTAAATTCTTCAAGAACACTTTTGCATTTTTCACTTACACGTATGACATTAATTAGTAAAATTTATAAACCCTAATCCATAGTTTTGACAGTGGGGTTTTTAATTAAATATGTCCCAAAACAGGAGTATATATTTATTTATACCCTATATTTGATAATTATGTATAGGGATGGCAATTTTACCCGGACCCGGCCCGGACCCGGACGAACCCGGACAATCCGGGGCGGGTTGAACCCGCACCGGAGTGTAAAAAATCCCGGATCCGGAATAGATTTTAAGAACCCGGATATATCCGGGTCCGGATACGGGTTTGGGTTAACTCAGATATCCTAACCCGACCTTGGATGTTTTTAATATAACAGAAAAAGAAACCCTAATTTTTTCTTTTCTTCTCTCATTGCCGCCGCCTCAACTCTTCTCTCTTCTTCCTTCTTTCCTCTCTATCTTCAACTCTTCTTCACCAAATCACATCATTTTCCTCTCTCTTAAGCCCCTCTCTTCATCAAATCATCACCGTCCCTCATCATACCTTCGTTGTGTTCAAGTTCATCGGCACCATCAACCTCCAATTTGGCCGCCGTTTGTCCACCTTTGCCAATCGTAATCGCGGCTGTGATGTTGTGGTCGTCCTCATCGTCATCGTCATCGTCAAGTAGCCGACTTTCGTTGCTTCACCGCCGATCCTTTTCAGTTCATGAACCGAAGCCGTGAATAATTGTAGACATGGATTTTGTATTTTCTAATGTTGTGTTATAGATTTATATTTGTGAATGGTTTATTGCTTTGAAACAATGCAAAATTTAGAATCTGTATTTGATTTTTAGGAATTTGGGGCGGATTTGATTTTTGTAGATCTAAGTTTGTATTTTTTTTATTTTTTTTATTTGTATGTAATCCGGGTTTAAAACCTGCAATCCGGAAACCCGGATTTTTTCGGGTTTAACCCGGACCGGACCCGTACTCATAAAAGCGGGTTTATATCTGGGTCCGGTAACGATATTTTAGTCTCCGGGTCCGGAACCGGGAAGGCCAAACCCGGACCCGAAAATTGCCATCCCTAATTATGTAGATATGTCTTTTTGTGCTGTGTATTGACTAAAATATCCTTAAAATAAAAATATAAAAAGGGTTTTTAATTACATATGCCCCAAAAGTAAGGTACTTATTTACTTATACCCCATACTTGATAATTATGTAGATATGACTCTTTGTGTTGTGAATTGACTAAAGTATGTCTAAAAGAAAAATATAAAATACAAATTAAAATCACTCTATCACACTCTTTACTCTTTACACCATTTCACTCCACACAACAAAAAATCATTCCATGACACTTTCAAAATCATTCATAAACAGCCAATGTGTTGAGATTTTGATTTGCAATTAGGGTATTATTTATCCAATTAATAAGGTATTTTAAATTTTATATTTATTTTATGTGTTATTTATGCATTTTCTTGATATTGTATTACTTTTAAGGCTTTGTTTGGTTTGTGATAAACAACAAAACAACTCACATTCTCTATATATTTGCATCATTTCATTGTATGTAATGGATTTTCAAACTATATATGTTGAAATCTTATTTTATTCTCAAACTTTTTATTTGCACATGTTTTACACAATTGCAGTCGTGCAAATGTACAAAATGTTCTAGTTGCTATGACACATTATCATTCTAATCGTGCAAAAAATATATTTTTTCACTAAATATGTCATTTAACTATTACTAGATCATAATCGATATTTTCATCTTGTATGTATGAATTTACACGATTATAGTTGTGCAAGTGTGTAAAATATTTATAAAGAATACATTTTTAGAAAAGAAATATGTTTTCTAACTATTTACTGGATTGTAATAATGTGTTTTAGCAGGTTACATGATAGAAGTCGTCTATAAATGAACTTACATGACTGTAGTCGCACAAGTGAGCAAGATGTTCCAATTGTTATCACATCCCAGCATTCTATCAGTGCAATATATATATATATATATATATATATATAGATATATATTTTCACTAAGTATCTCTTATAATTATTTAGTGGACTGTAATTGTAATAATTTATCATCCATAGAAGTTGTTGCGACAATGATGGATTAATAAAGAAAAAGTTGTTCAATTCCAAAAAAGAGTTATAAGAATCTATGGAAGCTATGATGAAAAATTTTGAGTTTAAAACCTTAAAGTTAGAGAAGAACATACTTATTATTACTTATATTGACAATAATTATAAGTGGCGATTTTGTACTACCAAGTTTGGAAGTAAAAATATGTTTGAAATCAGAAGGTATTGTAGTGTCCATGCTTGCGCGCTTAATGTCCATAATAGAGATCATCATCATGCTTCATTCAAGGTTAGCAGACAAAAGATTTGTCACAAGTATGATGATGCTTCATCCTTATATAGGCCTAGTGATATTAGAGAAGATTTCTAAAAACAGTTTTGATATGAAATAAGTTACCACAAAGTATACAAAACAAGAGATTATGCAATGGAGAAAGTTAGAGGCATGCCTGATTATTCATTCACGTTACACCTTTCATACATGGTAATATTTGAGAAGAAAAATCTGGACACCTATACATTTGTTGAAGTCCTCAATACAAATAACTTTAAATATTTCTTTATGACAGTTGGGAGTTGTATACATGGATTCATTTCATTAATAATGCCAGTCATTGCAATTGGTGGTAATTTTTTAAGGGAAAATTTAAAAGAAATTTATTTATCATGATAGTAGTTGACGGTAACAATCAACTTTATCCTGTTACATTTGTTATTGGTGACAATGAGAGCAACACTTATAGAGGTGGTTTTTGATGAAGTTAAAAGAAACAATAGTTGAAGTTCTGAATTTGGTTTTCATTCTTGACTAGTACCCAAGTATAAAAAAATATTAACATTGCATTCTCAAATGCAGCATGTGGTATTTACACTTATCATTGGAAGCAAAACTTATGTGCAAAGTTTAAAGGAACCAAGGTAGGTGTGATTGTTAAATTAGCTGCAAAGACTTATGGACTATAGCAATTGAATTACTTTATGAACGAGATACAAAAGGTCGATGAAAGAATCTTTGTGATGCAAGGTATGACAAGTAGGTTCATCCTCATTTTGACGGGTTACATTACAACATTAGACAACTAACAGAGGAGAATCCATGAATTTTCTCCTTTAAAATCCTTGATAGCTGCCTATTCACAAGTTATTAGAGTGGTTTTATAATAGATGAGATAAGGCAATTAATTGTCACACTTGACTTACAAAATGGATTGAAAAGAATTTGCTCAAAAAATCAAAGAAATCTCGTACATATAAAGGGGTGGCACTAAATATGCATGAGTTAATTATTAAAGATAGTGAGCATGATGGTCCTGTCAACATTCTTGAGAACATATGGAGTTGTTAGAAATTTCAACTCATTCAATTACCTTGTGAACATGTAGTAGCTATATGTAAGTATTAATAAACATTGCTTTTATATGATATGTGGTCTCATTACTATTCTTGTGAAGCATGGGCTACAACATATGCAGAAACAATCTATTCCATTAATATACAAAAAGAATGAGAGGTTAAGTGCATGGTAATGAAGTTTTGTCCCCTGTAGAAAAGTGAAAAAAAGGTCAGCCACAAGAAATTAAGATAGAATCACAAGTTAAGGTGTGATAGGTGCATACTAAAAGACAAAATCAACTAACATGCAGTGAACCAATTTCGCTATTTGACAGTAAGCTTGTAGTTGGACTAAATGAAATAGAAGTTAGCATGCGTGATACACTCAACGTTACATGTTTGTTTTATTGTCTTAATTTCTTTAATTTCTGTAATAGTTAGTTGAAAAATTTATACTTTATGGTTTTGCAGGTGGATAAGCAAGTTTGTCTGGCTTATATTGTTTTCAAAGAGAAGCGATCAGGGATTTTATGATAGATGGCCCAAGTGTTTGGGGCAAATTAATAGCTATAATGATTGAGTAGTAACTTGTGTTCTCTTAAAATTTATTTATGATTCTGACATATATTGGATCTATCTTGTTTGATGTAAAAACGTTTTTGTTGTTTGACGTATTGAAGTTGGTTTTTTAAAACTTATGTTGATTGTATTATCATTCTGATGAGCGTTGTAGGTAGTTTTTACTCTCTGTCTATGTGCTTGACTACAATTGTATATTTATGAAGTTACTTGACTGTTATCATGTATATTTAAATTTATTAGACTACAACCATTTATTAAAAGATGAACAACTAATGTTTAAGTGAAATCTAATGATTTACCAATCAAATAATCAATAAAAATATAAGAAGATTACGAATTCTAGAGAGAGATTTGTGTATTTATGAAGATATTTGACTATAGTCATGTGTCTATGAAGATACTTGGCCGCGGTTAGCATTCCATCAACAATTATAACCATCCTGTTATATCACATTTATGATGCAAAACTATCTTATATTCTTTGAATAATACATTTAACAAAAAATAAAACTTATATATAATGTAAAATTATCTTTAATTACATCAAATGTCAACTGCATCCCTATTGTAACTCTTACATCTTATAATAACTTATCCAAAAAATGGCAAAATAGTAGCTGTTGAATGTTAGAAAGTGTATATTTATAAAGGAAAAAATCGTCATTTTACACTTCAAGTCTCACTAACATTGCTACTTTTATGTATTTAAGTCTTTTGTTATTTAATTATGTGTGTTTTGTTATAATTAAGTATTTCAGGGGCATCATGATCGTTTCACAATGAACGAGTGATCAGACAGCAAAATGAACATCACTTTTGAACTCAGGACGGTCGACAACCTTAGGAGGAGCATAGAAGGAAAAATGGAAGTATTCACATGTACGGTACTGTTCATATTACTGTTCACAACACTGTTCACATATACGGTTCGATGACATGACCTTGACCGATGATGTAGCATTGACCGATGATGTGGCATCGACTGATGATGTGGCACAATCTTGAGCGTCCGAACTGTTTTTAATCCGATGGTCATGATTTACTCAATGTATCTATAAAAATCCCCATAATTTGATACCCTTAAATCTATTTTTGAGCTTAGTTTTCTGTAATTACTTCTTCATCTTGTGTTTTCTACGTATTTTAATAAATTTTTATTTTACTCCTAGTTAAAAAACGAGTAGCTAATTTTCTTTCAAGCTTGGGTTGAAGGTGAAGTCTCAACATGTTCCATGGGCTTAATTTGATAAATTTATTTTCTCTTCCCCTCTAATATTTGTGGATGTTTTGACTTGTCGTCGATAAAATAATAATCTTGTTTAGATACCGCCCTAGTTAAACCGGCACCCTAGTACAAGGTTATTATTATTTGGCACGATAAGCCCTTAACACCATATTTATTTGAGCGTGATTCATTAGGTGTGGAAACTCTCCTCATGATTTAATTAGCATTAATAAGGAATATTTAGTCCATGGAGCATGTTGATGCAGATCCAGATACCCAAATGTTTTATCTCAATAGTTTCCAGTTTAATTTATTCCTGCTATTCCAATTTAAATTGTAGCATAACCTAAATCACTTCCACCACAAATCCAATCACCCATTTAGAAAATTAATTCTACATATAATTAAAATCCATCTCCTCGTGGGATCGACACTCATCACCATTAATCTATTCTACAATAGATTAGTGCGCTTGCGAGTTCAATAAAATTTGCACAACAAGTTTTTGGCGCCGTTGCCGGGGAGGTAAATATTTTAATTCGTATAATTAATTTTTTTTAAATATTTATTTTTTAGTTGTTTTCTTGTAATTCTTTTCATAAAAAAAAAGTGAATCTGTATTTTAAGGTTAGAATTTCCTTTCTTTTTCTCTTCTTTAAATTTGTGTAATTTAATTTTCATATTATTTTTTTATCTTGTTATCTTTCTTTGTAATTAATTTTAATTTTATTTAATATTTATTTCACGTAATTTCTTTTTCTTATAGCAATTGAGTGTTTTCATAGTAAAATTAGCTACTTATTTTTAACTAGAGGTAAAATGAGAATTTATTAAAATAAGTAGAAAATACAAGAAGAAGGAATTATGAAAACTAAGCTCAAAATAGATTCGGTATCAAATTTGGGGAGAGCCCCCATTTTATAGATACATTCGAGTAAATCATGGCCATCGGATTAAAAATAGTTCGGACGCCTGTGATTGCGCCACGTCATCGATCGATGCCATATCATCTTAATGCCACATCATCGGTCAACTCCATGTCATCGGACCGTATATGTGAATGGTGTTGTGAACAATAACATAAGCATACGTATGAACAAGATACATGACGAACAAATGTTATTTTTCCCTTTTATACTCCTCTTAAGGTTTTCGACTGTCCTGAGTTCAAAAGTAATGTTTGTTTTGCTGTCTGATGACTCGTTCATTGTGAAACGATCATGATGCCCCTAAAATACATAAAATACTTAATTATAACAAAACACACATAATTAAATAATAAAAGACTTAAATACATAAAAGTAGCAATGTTAGTGAGACTTGAAGTGTAAAATGACGATTTTCTCCTTTATAAATATACACTTTCTAACACTCTACACACCCCCAAGCAGCTTATTGCTAGTCTTTAGCAAATAAAGCGAAGATAAAATTCAAACCCAAAAATGATTTTTTTTAATAAAACAAACGTGTTTATTCAATCAGATTAATGATAGCGATCAAATAAAAGTACAAGTATTATCTCCAGTCCAAAGAAACATCACATCCACATTAACCATCCACATACATCAATCGAGTAGACTTTATCATAACTATAGGAATCAAGCAACTCTCAAGAATGACATGTCAAACCCCAAAATCTCAAATAGTGATACATCGTGACAAGGAAATTAAACCCAATAAAAATTATCACTCCAATGAGTGGTAAATTTAGTGAAAATAATAAGGAAGTAATATCACACACTCTGACCAAGACAAAAAAAATATGCTCATAGCTTAGAAATAATATGATCTCAAACAAAGTACTAGTCAACCCAATGTATTTATTTTTATTTCTTTTTACTTTTTATTTTTATTTTTTAATGCATCACTACATCTTTATAGTCCATATAACTAGTTTCTACTTAAGGCTATAGATCCCTAAAATCAAGAAGGTCTTTTATTAGAACGTAACGTAGGCTAAGGACTTGGCTAACAATGAAGGGGAAATAGGGAAAACAAAAATACATATTTGAGAAAAAAATAGAGATCTTTTGAAAATTAAAAGGTGCATTTCGCTTATTTATTATTATTGTATCTCTCTTTTTTTTTCTCTTTTTTTTCTTTTTTTTTGAACTAATTTTTGGCACAACTTTGCTGAACAAAATAATTATTTACATTTTTTTCTCAAACATGAATAAGTGATGGAACTTGTAAGACATTAGGTAAAACTCCAAATTGGAGTAGGTTAAGATAATAAGTTGACAAAGAAAATGAGTTTTTTTTTTAATAAAAGGCTCAAAAGGGCTAACTATGGATATTTCATAATAGAGATGGCTTGAAAGGCTCAAACAGGTCAAAGATGGCCTTTCATCGTCTTTTAGAACTCTAAATAATCTTCCATATCTACTAGTTAGGTGGACCTTCAGATGTAGCAACACATTTTTTCTCTCTCTTTTTTTATTTTTTTTTTTTAGGAATTTAGGGAAGATGCCTAACACTTGGCTCCTCTCGACATAAGTCGCTCGAGACTATTTTGATAACCCTGGCCACCTCCTCCATACACCAAGTATAATTTTCTTTGCTATTCTTCCACCAAGATCTATGGCTGTCTCAACGAACTCTTTATGTTTACCATAGTTAAACCCAGAGAGCACACAAATGTTCTTGAATTGTTTACTGGGAGTAGCTACCATTAGGATACTGCTCAAAAAAAATTTGTGAGTACTCAACAAAAAATCATATTTAAAGACCTTGGTGACAGTGGGTTATAGCTGTGTATGAGGCATCATGTCAGTGTCAATTAATGTATAAGGCACATAGCTCAAAAGTAAAAAAGAAAAAGCAAACAATGATAAAAGAAAATTATTGACTGCAATAATATGAACGGTAAAACAACAGTGAAAGAAAACAACAGTAAAGTAAAAGGATATTCATAGGTAGTTGTGACTGTGGCTCACATCTTCCTCTGGTTTTACATTTAGAAACGGCTTGAACACCCTCTATGGCTCGAGGATAGGCTTCCCATCTAGTTTTCTTACAAACTGGCAAACAGGGTCATTTATAGTCCGATTCCCGAGACTGTAACGTACATGCTCTTTCTGGAATAATAGCCATAACTGGAGAATCGCTCTTTGCACGTATCCACTGGGATGCGTTTTAAGAGACAAAAGGATATTATCCGATGACTCTTTATTCAAACCATCCCTAATGAATTGAATCTTATCTTCCCTGTTATCAGACACCATTCCTAAAGAACATGGTTTTCTATCGCATGTCATTCTGGCACACTTATGACAAGCAACAGAAAGTCTTCGAGCTCGTCATTTTCTCGCATAATTTCCTTTACCACAACCAGGCATGTATGCAATAAATTTAGGAGCAACTCACCTGCCAAGCGTACTTTGGCCTCGATTAACCTACGGATGTTAGCAGGGAGGTTATTCTTTATTAACAATCGCATGCGTTCGGACCGAGCTTTATAGATTGAAAGAAGGGCATTCTAAGGAAGCGAATGGAATCGTTTGTGAAGCTTTACCAAAATCTCGTCTCTGTCTATATTTTCGTCTTAGAATATCAGTTATTATGGGAAACTGAAGTAACCGACTTAATTGTCACGGAGTACCGTTATCTGTCACTTAACCGGGGTGATAAACGGAGAAACAAAGCAAACTAAAACACACAAACAGAGAAACAAATTAAAATACACAAAGCAAACTAAAACACACAAACGGAGAAACAAATTAAAACACACAAAACAAACTAAAATCGTCCTCTTATTGAATTTACCTCAAGCTCTAATTGGGTGTTGTAGACACTTCTCTCAATATGTCTGAGTTGGCTTTCTAAATCCTCAATATGGGCAACTAACTATGGTGGTTGTAGAGCCCAAATACTAGATGTTTTACAAAATCATATCTGCTTTCTGAGATGAATTTGGATACATTGAAGTTGTCTAATAATGTTCAAGATGAGCTATCTCATGATTAAAAATGATAAGAGAAATTTAATTGTTAAACAAACAGGCTTATACAAAAAATAATTTCAATCAGCAAAAGAAAAAAAGGAAGAAAAGAAGGCAAAATCAAATCAAATCACCGAAAAAGAAAAAAAATCTCAATTCAAATTTGGTGGGTCACTCAAATTTTTTTTGATGTCCTTTCCATGTGGTTGGTACTCTAGATATGGCTTTAATCTTTGACCATTAACTTTAAAAGTGAAATTATTCGTTGGATCCTTAATTTTAATTGCCCCATGTGGAAAAACAGTGTGAACAATAAATGGGCCAGACCATCGAGAACGTAACTTACCTGAGAATAAGTGCAAGCGAGAATTGAATAAAAGTACTTTTCTGACCTAGAGTGAAAGATTTTCTCATAATTTGCTTGTCGTGAAATACTTTCATTCGTTGCTTGTAAATCTTGGCATTTTCGCATGCGTCATTGCGAATTTCTTCAAGTTTATTAGCTTTAATCTTCTTTCTGAGCCAGCTTGCTGTATGTCAAAGTTGAATTTCTTGATGGCCCAGTATGCACGATGCTCGAGCTTCACAGGTAGGTGGCAAGCTTTTCCACACACTAGCCTGCAGGGTGACATCCCAATTGGAGTCTTGAAAGCTGTTTTATATGCCCATAGTGCATCATCAAGTCTCAATGACCAATCTTTTCTATTGGGTCTCACCGTTTTTTCTAAAATGTACTTTATTTCTCGATTGGAGATCTCAACTTGGCCACTGGTTTACGGATAATATGAGGTCGCCATTTTATGAGTGATGAAATAATTTGTCAAAAGTGCCTTGAATGATTTATTGCAAAAGTGGGCACCACCATCACTGATTATTGCTCGAGGGAATCCAAAGCGTGAAACAATGTTGCTTTTCAAAAATCCTATCACCACCTTGTGATCATTGGTCCTATATGGAATTGCCTCTACCTGTTTCAATACATAATCAACAGCAACTAATATGTATTGATGGCCAAAGGTTGGGGGAAAGGGTCCCATGAAATCGATACCCCATACATCAAAAATTTCAATCACTAAAATTAGATTTAGTGGCATCATATTCCTTCGTGTAATGCTCCCCATTCGTTGATACCTATCACATGAAGAACAAAAGGTGTAAGCATCTTGAAATATAGTAGGCCAATAAAAACCACATTGTAAAATTTTAGTAGCTGTTTTCTTAGCGCTGAAATAGCCTCCACAAGCTTGTTCATGGCAGAATGAAATAATGTTTTGAAATTCTTTATCTGGGACACATCGTCTAACAATTTGATCTGTGCAATACTTGAATAGATACGGATCATCCTAAAAGAAATTCATTATTTCCTCAAAAAATTAAGCCTTGTCCTGTTTAGTCCAATGCTCTAAAAGTTGACCTGTAACAAGATAATTAACAATATCAGCATACCACAGTACTACTTCCACACTCATTAATTGTTCATCTGGAAATGACTCATTCAAAGGTAATAGTTCCATAATTGTGTCAAAATGGAGACGAGAGAGATGATCAGCCACAACATTTTTTGTCAATTTCTTATCTTTAAATTCTAAGTTAAATTCCTGCAAAAGTAACACCCAACGAATTAGTCTATCTTTTGCATCTTTCTTTGTGAGAAGATATTTAAGAGCAGTATGATCTGTGAATACAATTATTTTACAACTAATGAGATAAGATCATAATTTTTCTAATGAAAATACTACTGCTAGTATTTCTTTTTTAGTGGTTGAATAATTCAACTGTGCATCATTCAATGTTATACTAGCGTAGTAAATAACATGGGAATTCGATCAACTATTTGTCCTAATATTGCTCCTACTGCATAATCAGATGCATCACACATGAGCTCAAATGATAAGTTCCAATTTTTGAATGATGAGTGATGATGTCAACAACTACTTTAGTTTTTCAAATGCCACAAGACATGAATCATCAAAGACAAAAGGTATATCCTTAGTAAGTAGATTACATAAGGGTCTAGAAACTTTGCTAAAATCTTTAATTACACGTCTATAAAAACTAGCATGCCCAAGAAAAGATCTTACTTCTCTAATTGTTTTAGGTGGAGGAAGATTGGAAATGAGATCCACCTTCGCTTTATCAACCTTAATACCTTTTCTCGAAATGATGTGACCGAGAACAATACCTTGTTTTACCATAAAATGGCATTTCTCCCAATTTAAGACTAAATTCATCTCGATTCATCTCTACAGAACTAGTGTTAGATAATGTAAACATTGATCAAATGAATTACCAAAAATAGAAAAATCATCCATAAAGACCTCAAGAAATCGTTCAACCATATCAGAAAAAATGCTTAACATGCATCGTTGAAATGTAGCAGGTGCATTACATAATCCAAATGGTATTCTCCTATATACAAAAGTCCCAAAAGGGCAAGTGAATGTGGTTTTCTCTTGATCTTTTGGTGATATGAGAACCTGATTGTATCTTGAGTAGCCATCTAGAAAGCAATAAAACTCATTACCTGCTAATCTATCAAGCATTTGATCGATAAATCATAAGGAAAAATGGTCTTTATGTGTGACAGAATTCAATTTTCTATAATCAATACATACACGCCACCCTGTAGTTACTCTAGTATGTACTAATCCATTATCAGCATTGGTAACTATTGTGGCTCCTGACATTTTGCAGACAACTTGTACAGGACTGGCCCATGAACTATCAGAAATGGGGTAAATGATACCTGCATCTAATAGCATAAGGACTTTAGTTCTAACATCCTCTTTCATGCTAGGATTTAACCGACGTTGCATTTTCCTAGTAGGTTTAGCATTTTTATCAAGGTAAATGTAATGCATACAGTCTACTGGGTTTATACCTTTTATGTCTGCTATGGTCCATCCTAACACTCCTTTATGCTCTTTTAAAACTTCCAATAACTTAGCTTTTTGTTCGTCATTGAGGGAAGAAGAAATGATTATTGGTAGAGTGTTTTTGTCTCCCAAGAACGTATATTCCAAAGTGCTGGGTAATGGTTTGAACTCAAGTTTTGGTAGTGATTCTGATGATGGGCTGAGCTTCTTCCTTGATAGCGCTAGTTGTTCAACTCTTGACTTCCATTTATTTGTGTCCATAGATGGTGCTGAGCAAGTAGGGCATTGACCTCATCGATTGATCTGTCAATATCAAAATTCAAATCAAAGTGAGTTGAACATGTTTCTAAAGGGTCATCACTAAGATTTAAAAGAAAATTATTATCAACTAGTGTTTCTATTAAATCCACATCAACAATTCCATCATTTGCATTGTGAGGTTGTTTGGCAATGTTGAAGATATTAAGCTCTATGGTCATATTGCTAAATGACAATTGCATATTTCCGGTCCTGCATTGAAAGTGAGCATCGGCAGTTGCCAAGAAAGGTCGGCCTAGGATAATGGGGATGTGCTTCTTTGAATCCTACACTGGTTGAGTGTCAATTACAATGAAATCAACAGGAAAATAAAACTTGTCTACCTGGATAAGCACGTCCTCCACAATATCACGAGGTATTTTCGTGGACCGATCTACAAGCTGTAATACCACTTAAGTTGGGTGTAATTCGCCCAGTCGAAGTTTCACAAATACAGAGTAAGGCAACAGATTTACACTAGCTCCTAAATCTAACAAAGCATTCTCAATTGTGTGGTTCCCTATACTACGTGATATAGTGGGGGAGCCTGAATCTTTGTATTTTAGAGACATTTTATGTTGGAGTATAGAACTAACATTTTCTGTTAAAAATGTCTTTTTCTGAACATGAATGTTTCTCTTTTTAGTGTAAAGGTCTTTAAGAAACTTGGCATACAATGGCACTTGTTTTATTGCATCAAGTAAAGGGATGTTAACACTTACCTGTTTGAAGATTTCAAAAATCTCACCTATGGATTTTTCTTTCTTCCCTTTAGCTAACCTATGAGGAAATGGAGCTTTAGGAACGTACTCTCGCAGGTTGGTTTCTTCTTTCTCCTCTGATGATGAGTCTTCAACATTCACATGAACAACTGAGTTGATTTTTCACCGGCATCTCCACTTTGTTGTCGACTTCTTTCCTTTTCGTAAGGTCATGACGGCTTTGACCTCTATGTTCTTTGTAGAATCGGTATTGCTTCATGCACCCCTTTAGGGTTAGATCAGTTGACTTAGAAATTTACCTTTCTCAACGGTCATTGCCAAGGTTTGAATTAAAGAGGCAAGTCGTCCCACCATCTTCTCGAGATTTGAAACCGATTGGGTCGTGAGTCAAGCCCGCTCATTTCATTTTGCGCTTCATCAACGGTGCGGTTACATGCTCGATTCTAGAAATAGTAAGATTCTTAAAATTTTGGAATGTATCCTCCCATGGTTTAGGTTGAGAGTGGTTTGGGTTTTGATTGTTTAGTTTAAATGGTGGCTGAGAGGCTTGAGGAATTTGAGAAATTCGTTGGATCAGTGGAGGTAGGGCTGCTGGTCCATTCTGTGGGAATCCTTGAGACCATGAAAAATTGGGGTGGTCTCTTCATCCATAATTATATGTGTTGGAGTATGGGTTGTAATTTGATAGTTTTCTCATGACGCCTATGGCATTGGCTTGATCTGAATATGAGTCATGGTCATGTGACTCTGTTGATTTGGCAGTCGTTAATGATGCTATTTGTCGAGAAAAACCTTCGACCATCTCTTTGACTTCTTTAATTTCCGAACTTGACTCGCCAATGTGAACCTCATTTACTCCCTTAATTCTCCTAGTGTTCCTGAGTCATCGACTCTGTTGTTGGGAATTATCCGATTGTCGCTGGAAGAAATCCCAAATCTCTGATGCACTTTTTAACATTAGCTCTCCTCCACTCATTACCATTAGTCATTCTTGCACATGTGGTAATAATCCCTCCAAAAAGTATTGACATTGGTGTCATTTCTCTTACCCATGATGTGGACACTTCAAGAGTAGCCTATTGAATCGCTCCCATGTTTCGAAAAATTGCTCGTCTTCTCTCTGGGTAAACTCTGAAATTTCCCTGCAAATAGTATTGGTTTTATGAACTGGGAAATATTTATTAAAAACTTTTGTTACCATTTGTTCCTATGATATAATGCTATTAGCAGGCAATGTGTTAAGCCAATGAACGAGCTCTATCCTTTAAAAAAAATGGGAATAATCTAAGTTTAATATCATCATCTGAAAAATTCTCATATCTAAAAGTTTGACAAATAGTATGAAAATCATTCAAATGATTATATGGATCCTTATTTTCTAGACCATAGAATGTTGGGAGACAATTTAGCACACTAGGTTTTAATTCAAAACTCTTAGCAGCTACATTTGGGTATCTGATGCATGATGCACTCAAATTAGTTAAGAGACTAAAATAGTCCTTAAATGGCCTCTCCTGTGGTTCTGGTTGTTGGTTTTGCAAATCCATTTCAATTTTATTTTTAAATGCAACGTGTTTGTGTGTGCGAAGTATTTTTTTCAATTCAAGATCTAAAGGCTCAAGATTATAATGACCTTCGACCATGCATGCAAAGAACAAAGTAAATGAAAACAAAATAAATAAAAATAAAGAAGATGGAGAAATTACGATACTAACCTTATCACGCTGTTACAAGATACTGCCCTGGTTAAACTGGCACCCTAGTACAAGGTTATTATTATTTGGCACGATAAGCCCTTAGCACCATATTTATTTGAGCGTGGTTCATGAGGTGTGGAAACCCTCCTCATGATTTAATTGGCAGTAATAAGGAATATTTAACCGATGGAGCATGTTGATACAGATCCAGATACCCAAGTGTTTTATCTCAATAGTTTCTAGTTTAATTTATTCCTTCCATTCCAATTTAAATTCTAGCATAATCTAAATCACTTTCACCATAAATCCAATCACCCATTTAGAAAATTAATTCTACATATAATTAAAATCCACCTCCTCGTGGGATCATCACTCGTCACCATTAATCTATTCTACAATAGATTTGTGAGCTTGCGAGTTCAATAAAAGACAACAAGAAGAATAAAGTTCTTGAGGGTATGACACTATATAGTTGGTTTCCATGACCTATGACCAAATAACTTAATAGCCAATGCTTTTCGATATTGTGTAACATCATCCTATTGGCAATACACGTTGAAGCCAAAGCCATGGGGTAGAACCTTCAAGTACCGTTAAAAGAAAAATAATGCTGCTCAATCACCACTAATAAAATTTATGTATATCGATAATAAAATCACCATTCTTATCTAAAAAAAAAAAACTATATATAAGTACTCAATTGCATACTTTGATTTTTGTTGCGGGATGTTTCGTACTTGAAAGATGGGCCAAGGGCTATTTGATATGACATCAGTACAATTTGAATGTGTTTCGTGATTTAATATAATATCTTCTAAAATAGCAGAGTTATCATGCCTGCAACAAGTAACAATCGTTTGACTGAATTTAAATCTTTTGTGTAGTTTATTAGGAAGTCATAAACATAAATCTTACCTATAAGTATATTGACCACCTCGAGAATCCAATGCTCCCCCATGAGAATCAGCAAATATACATGTGTAATTTAGACAATATTTCTAACAATTAAATCATATATAATGTTATAAACAAGCATATAATGTGAAACTCACTGTTAAAATATTTTTCCAAGGGAGTGGTACAGTCTAATTTTGCACCATTAACATAATCAATGTAGTAATTATCTTTTTCCTACACCCTATTTAGGTCTTATATGCACGCCTTATATCTTTTCTTGAGATTGTTCTAAAAAATTTAGCAATAATAAATTATCTCTTATCATTTTAAGAGGTTAAAGAAAATGTAATGCAAAACTAACAAGTTGTTGTCCGTAATAGCACGAAGTTGTCTGTTTGGAGTAGTAGAATTAGACAATCCTGTCCTTAAGTAGAAAATAATTAGTGAAATCAACTTAGAAAATAACAAATACTTAAAAAATTGAAAGAAAATAATGTTATGATAAAGAACTTATGAGGTTAGATGACCACATGTCTGGTGTATACAATTTATGAAAAAATTCTCAATTAACATCTATAGAAGTCAAATTGATAACTTTCCTGCATAAATAGATGAGTGCATTTGTTTCATTTATATAATTTCTATTTTCTTTTTCAAGTAATATTGACTCTACAAAGTATAACATGACAAGCTTGACCATTTTCATATTATCATTTGAATCAGCATTCGTGAACTTTTGTTGTGAACTCATCAATTATTCTCTCACTATGGTCAATATTTTCACTATTGGGCTTGTAAGATGGATTGCAATTCAATCTTATTACCAAGCAAACTTCTCCATTAAGAACTACATATTTTTTTGGTCCAATCTTGAACCACATTGCCTTTTGCTTGATTTACCTTCTTCAATAATACATTGTGGAGTAACTGGACAGAAAACTCCAACTCTTTCACATCCAAAAAATCACCGAAATAAGAACACCTGAAAATATTTTTTTTGCTTCGTAGATAATTTCCTTTTGATGTTTTCAACTGCATCTAGTGATGATCGGTTATAAATCTTTGCTTTCAAATAATCAGATTCCTTGATTTTCAGTTTCATTTGCTAAAACACAAAAATGTTTTGAGTTATAATATAAATACGGCTAAAAAATTACATAATATATATATTAATCTAATTAAACAAATTATACAATATACCAATCGAGTATAGTTTTTATTACACAAGTATAGTCGTGCAAGTATTCATTACACGACTATAGTTTATTATATAAAATGTAATTGATTATTTGCCCCATTAGAAAAATGCATTAATGCATCAGAAATATAAATCAAATATATTTATGGTATATACAACATCAATTTCAGTTTGTGATAAAAAGAGCACATCAAATTCATTATCAATGTCAGTTTAAGTATAATAGTAATTAGGCAACTAGGGTCCACTAATTCGGCAGAAAGTCCACTTTGAAAGAGGTAGTTTGGAAAAACTAAAGAAAAATGTAGTTTTGAAAGATGTTTCAACCTGAAAGAGGTAACTTCAACTCTGCTTTGATATTTGGGATACTTGGACCCAGTACACGTGGCGTGTCCAAAATATATATTAGGTCGATAAGTAATCTGTATTAAATTGAACAAGAGACATTAATACACAAAACTAAAAGATCTTAATCACCAGCATAAGGCCAAAGAGATTCTTTCCCTTCATGTAACTAGCCAAAGATTATTTTTATTGGCCTAATAATAAGATAGGAAGTCTGCAGAGATCATGAAGGTAGCACTTGTTTATGTATTAAGGAGTATTTAAATATAACAAAATACACCCAATTAATAATCTGAATGAAAAGAATGTGATGGATCTAATTTAAATGTAACACTTATTGAAAAACAAAACCACAATGTACATGAATGTAAACATGTTGTTTAGTATATTTTCTGCAGCAACTTAGTATATTTTTTATAACAACTTGCCAAATTATGTTCTCTATTATAGGGGGAAAAAAGGCATAAACAGAGTCTAAAGCATTTTAGTAATTGCTACAAGGTAGTAAAGTGATGCTAATATGAGCAAAACTATTAAAAAACTAATACAGGCTCTGATATTGATATATTCGACTTGTAAACCAGAGCTTGTTATATTAATTTCAGTCAAACTATTGAAAAATTAATACATGCTTTGATACATTCGACACGTAAACCAGAGGATATAAAAAGAATATAATATTGTGAAAACTAAAGAAGAATGTAATTTTGGAAGAGATTTAAACGTGAAAGAGCTAGCTTCAGCCTTGTTTTGATATTTGCGATACTTGAAACCAATACACCTAGCATGTCCAGTACATATATGCTACGCCGATGGGCAATTTGTATTAAATCCTGCAACATCTTGAATCCTTAACGCAGAAAAATAAGGATCTTGAAAATAGTTCTAAAATAGTGTATCCTATAGTTTCAACATTTTTTATGCTCCACCAAATAAATCAATATTGTATCACATTTTTAAATTAGTTTTAATTATGTTTCCTTCCAATTTTTTTTAAGCTATTTCACAATGTGATTTTTGTGTCACAAGTTTTATTTAACCAAAATTAAAAGGAAAATTCACGAACTAACAATTGCACATACAACTTAAATTGACGTTGGTAATTTAGTTTTCGTTAATTAAGGCTCCTGTTCGATGCTCAACTTAGTTAATACTTATTAAAACACAATAAATGTTGATTAATTAAGTGAAAACTAGTGCTTCTTGTTAAATGCAAGTTTATATCACTAGAAAACATATTATCATAATCTTGGCAATGTCACAGTTCTAAATGTCAAATAAAATTAAAGAAAGAGTATGAAGCTTACATTATAAATTTGTACTTTTACTATTTCATTCCAATCAAACTATAAGATCCAAAATCAAAGATCAAACAATACAACAATTTAACATTCGTGGATGCACAGACCTTTATATACACTCTTTAACAAACTTTATACATCAAGCTATCAAGCTGTATTCTTATTAAATTCAATTCAACAGACCTCCATAAAAAGTACTCTTCAAGCAAAAAGAGAGGGATACCATACCTTGAATACTGCAATATCTTGAGTGGCGCCAAGCAATGGTCCAACCATATCTTGCTTAGTTTTCTCTTGCACTATGTAAAATATTCAAATATATTCCAAACTATTATTGCCCAATAGGCATGACTTTTTGAGCAAACATACGTACTAACTAAATTGATTTCCGAACTCAGACCCATCACAATTCCAAGAACATAACATTATCTTAATAACTTCCTATTAAGAAAGCAAGACAATGCAATTTAATGAATTGAGTTTATTAAAACCAATTTCTCGACATTAGGAACACCTATAACCATTACAAGGACAATGTGCTTCCTTGAAATCACTTCCTTTTGTTTCAGCTCCACAAGTTTAGGAAGCTTCATTACATGAACTAAGAAGAAACAAAATCATCAAGCATGTAAGTGAAACAAGTAAAGCCAAGAAGAGCCAAGTATAAGTGCTATCACACTTGCTATCACATTTCCAACTTTTATTATGTTATGTTTTTACTTATAAAGAAACTTTGCACCATTAAATTAGCATGTATTATTAAGTTCAAATAAGAACATCTAATATAAAACCATCTAGCCTAATCTTGCAGGGTTATAGGTTACCCATCAAATTGACAGTAAAGAGATGATGTGAGTCTTTGAGAATGCCTCCTGAGATGTGATATTGATGCTAGTTGATGAAATCTTGGCTGTTGATTAGGATATGACACCTTTAATTTGGCCTACTACAATAATGACCAAAATCACGTGGGCAATTTGATTTTTAAAGCACTAATGCATATAACCCTAACAATTATAAATCTTAAATTCTCTTTAGAAAGTAAAAATCAAGTATAGATATGGTAAATCGCTTGTAATTCGGTGAATTTCCAGTGAAAGTACAAGATTTATAGTGCTAGAACAAGTAGTAACATAAGTGTGGGCATTGTGTAATTGGTCGTGATTTTGAAGATAAATTAGGATAATTGGGTAATTGCACATTAAGAAAGGCATATACGAGGAATTTAGAAGTATATCAGTGTATTTTGATAAGTAAGTTACTTTTGGAGAATAGCAAGGACAAATTCCTGAACATAAAATACACAATTACGTCACTGCAACACACTTTTTCACCCATCACACCATTTTACTCTTTTATAACAAAAAGTCATTCTACAATACTCTCAAAATCACTCATAAGTAGCTAACATATTGAGATTTTGGTTTGCAACTAGGTGCATTATTCATCATTAACAAGATATTATAAAATTTACAGTTTATTTAACGTGTTATCTATGTATCTTTTTCATATTATATTATTTTTAGGATTTTGTCATAGTATTGCATCATATCACTGTACGTAATGGATTTTCTAACTACATTTGTTGAGATCACATTTCGCTCTCAAAATTTTGTTTTGCACCCATTTTACACAATTGCAGTCATGTGAGTAAAATGTTCCAACTATTATGAAGTGATTAGTAGAGATAATTTAAAGATCCATATTCATATTATCTATAAGTAAAAATAGATTTTGGTTATATCTAGTGCTAATGTTTACCCTAGTTTTGGGCCGTATCGTTATCCACAGGAATTTGTAGAGCCATAAGTTGGAGGTTAAAGCTTAAGCCCAAATAATTTTTGCAACTAAAGAGCAGTTAGTATCTGAATTTGTTCCTGAAACATAACTTAATGATGAAAGGGGGCTTAAGCTAGATAATGTAAGTGTTATTATCCCTGATGAACTGATTGAGACAATAATAGTTAATGATCTAACAGTAAAGAGAACATAAAGATTTACAATGTGAATTTCCTACCATCTAATATTGGATATATACCAATAGCCAATTTGTTTGAATGTAGTAGTTCATTACACAAAGACAAGTTGCATTTAAATAACAGTAACTTGCCATTCATTGGAAGTTGTTAGTGATAAAGTTGTTGGTCATAGTAATGGATTAATAAGGAAAACGTTGCTTACTTCAAAAGATGATTTGGAAGAAGTGCTTTCAATGGTAGCCTTGAGGAAAAATTTTGAGTTTAAAACCTTAAAGTTAGGGAAGAACATGCTTATTGTTACTTGTATTGACAATAACTATAAGTGGTGACTTTGTGCTATGAAGCTTAGAAGTTCAAATATCTTTGAAATTAGAAAGTATTATAACATCTATACTTGTGCAATTGATGTCTGTAAGAGAGATAATTGTCATGCTTCATACAAGGTTACCAGACAAAAGATTTGTCATAAGTATGATGGTGCTTCATCCTCATATAGGCCTGATGAGATTAGAGAAGAATTCCAAAAATTGTTTGGATATGAAATAGGATACCACAAAGCATAGAAAGCAAGAGAATAAGAAATAGAGAAAATTAGAGACACACTTGATGATTCATTCAAGTTGCTCATACACTACAGGTATTGTTGGATAAGAAAAATTCAGGTAAACAACATATTTCCTTATGGCAATTGGGAGCTATAGATACATGGATTCATTTCATCAATATGGTGGTGATTGTAATTGATTGCATGTTCTTGAAGGAAAATTTTAAAAGAATATTGTTCATTGCGATATCACTTGATGGTAACAATCAACTTTCTCTTGTTGTACTTGGTAATGGGGACAGTGAGAATGATGTGTCATAGGGGTGGTTTCTAATAAAGTTAAAGGAAACAATAGATAAAGTTCCTAATTTGGTTTTCATTTTTGACCAGTACCCTAGTATAAAAAAAATGTTAGCATTTTATTACCCAATACTGCACATGATACTTATACGCACCAATTGAAGCAAAACTTATGTGCTAAGTTCAAAGAAATTAAGGTATGTGTAATTGTTGAACTAGATACCAAGTCTTATCAACCATAAAAATTTAGCTACTTTATGAATGAGATATAGAAGTTCAATGAAAGAGTTGCAAAATATCTTTGTGATACAGGGTATGATAAGTGGGCTCATTCTCACTTTGACGAGTTGTTTTATAGTATTATTGAAACTATAGCTAGACAACCTAAGAGGGGGTGAATTGAGTTTTTAAAAATTGCAGAATACTAAAATAAAAAAAAATATCTATTTCTAATATGAGCAAATCACTAGTAATTAAATAATGATAAATTTATAATGAAATCAAACAAATAGCAAATAAATAACGACAATCAAAATGTAAAGAGAGAAGAGAAAAGAATCAAACACATTATTTTTACGTGGTTTGACAAAACTTTCCTATATCCATGTCTCCAAGCTCACCACACTTGAGGATTCTACTAAACAATTCTTACAACCCTAAGGTTTCAATAAGATTATACTTAACTTCAAAGGTGTCAATGAACCTTTATAACTTAAGATAATTACAACCCTCTTATCCCAATGCTTGCCACACTCTCAGCCACTAAATTTTGATATTCAGAGAAAAGTTATATAGATTTCCCACTCACACAATCTATGTGTTTACCAATGAAAGCCCAATGTGTGATTTGATAAAAGAATAAACAAAATTTACCTCAGAACAAATTGAATATGCAATGATAAGCTTGATAATAATTGTTGAACAATTTATAATTTAAATATGATAAAGTCTTTTTATAATTGGAGAAGAAAACTAGTCATTATTGACTTTCTAGAGGTAATTGAATTATTGAAAAGCCCAATTGGATTGCCATTTTGACTTTGTGCAAATTACTGTTATGCTACAATTTAAATAGTCCGATCATTGTTTTGAAGTTATAGGTTAGTTGTTTTATTCCAAAGAGTTTACTAATTGTAGTCCGCTTGCCGCTTACAAATAACGATTTACTGTTTGATTCTAGAAGCTCACCTATTTGAAGTCGGGTTGCCTTTTGCAAATAACAATTTGCCATTTTCAGATAAATTCTTTTATGGAATTTATCGGTTAGTCGTTTCAAATAAACGGTTCATCATTTTTCTCTAAAATCTCAAATTTATTTTAAATTATTAATCGACCTAAGAAATTTATCCAATTTTGAAGACTTTAACATTCTTATCTAATAACAACAATTTGTTTTAGAAACTTTATTCTATTTAGTTCACAAAAACATAACCAATTAATCTTTCAACCAATGATTTATTGTCATCAAAATCAATGTTATCAAAACATTTATGTCAACAATTATAACAGCTAACATAACAGAATCCACAAATTCCATCCTTAACCGACAATTTTCTATTCATAATTGGATTCTATCATTAATAACTTGTGGGTGTGGTTTTGTGATAGGTGAAAGGAGGTAGACAATTGTCAAAGTCGACTTATAGAATGGCCTAAATAGGAATTGTTCAAAAAATTAGAGAATTCTAGTACATGTAAGTGCTAAGGCTAAATATGCAGGAGTTTACTATTAAAGATAAAGACCATGATGGTCATGTCGACGTTCTTGAGGAGGCATGCAATTATTGAGAATTTCAACTTGATCAACCACATTGTGAACATGTATTAGTAGTATGTAGGTATCGACAAACATTGGCTGCATATGATATATGTTCCCATTACTATTCCAATGAAGTATAGGTTGAAGCATACTAACAAGAATGGGTAGTTTCACGGGGACTGTATATTAACAAGGTTTTACCCCTTTTGAACAGCAAAAAAAGGGGTTGGCACAAGGAATTAGGTTAGTATCACAAGGTGAAAAGAAGTTATGTTGTAAGTATGGTTGGTGTGAATCTAAAGGACATAATTAAATAACTTGAAGTGTACCAATTCTACCATCTGACAGTGAACCTATAGTTGGACTGAATAAAGCAGAGCAAGCATGAGTAATACACTTAACATTAAATACTTGGCCTTTGTTTATTGTCCTAATTTCTATAATACCTCTAATAGTTAGTTGACAAACTTATATTTTATTTTGGGCTGAGTGTTTCGAGGAAATTAATAATTAATTGAAGTCCAATTACAAAGTGTTCACGACAAAGTAATATTTACTTGGGTATTTTAGCTACGATAACTGCTTATGTCATCATAAAACTTATTTATGATCCACACATGTATTGGACCTATATGGTTTGATGTAGAAAAGCTTTTATTGTTTGCTATATTGAAGTTTGATTTGTTAAAGCTTACGTTGATTGTGTTATAGGGGTGGGTAATAGTTGGTTTAGGTCCCGAACTGAACCGAACCGAACTGAATCGAAGTCGATCGGTTCTCAAGATAATGAACCCAACTTGAACTGAATTTAAAAACTGAACTGAACCGGTTCTTAAATTTAGTTTGGTTTCGTTCGGTTCTGTTTAAATTTTTTATTTTCTTGATTTTACAGTTTACCCTAATATTATCAGATTTTATACTTTCCAGCTAATTTTACTTAATTTTGCAATTTACACTTCCATTAACAACCAAGTACCAACTATATTCTACACACATAATATTAATAAACTATATTAGAATAAACAAGTATAAAATCCTTAAATCAAAAGCAAAATAATAAAAGTCTCAATACAAAATAGTCACAATTCATAAACATGCTTAAACTTAAAAGTCCACTACAAATTATAAGTCCATGGCAACCAAAACAAAAAAAAAAAAAAGAACAAGTCCATAATAGTGCATCAATATTCAACAAAACTCCACCATATCACAAGCCATAGCTACATCCACTATAACACACAAGCCACAGCTACATCCACTGTAACAAACAAGCCACAACTACATCCACCATTCATGTCACCTAGATCAAAATTTTAAGTGAGCTAAAGCGAATAATTAAACTGACTAAAATGAAGTGATATTTAATGATAAATAAATACATATCAATTTATTACCTAAAAAGTTTTTATGTTGAATTGCAGTTTTCATGTTGATCTACCAAGTTGGTTGGCCATTGTTGATTTGCGAAGTTCTACAAAAAAAAAAAAACAATTAACAAATTGAATAAGGTTCATATTACTTGAAAAATAAATTAAAATTAAACAAATTTTATGAGGTCATAATTCTTTAAAAGTAAACTTAAATTAAAATGAAACAAAATATACCTTCTGCAAGCTGATCCATAAACTCGTTGTCTTCAACTAACTTATTTAAGTCCGCTGTTAGATCCACAAAAAGAGAAGATTGCCACTAATTCTGTAATAATACTAGTTCCTCAATCATATCCAGAGGAAAAAAAAACTTCTATATTGATCTAGAGTACGACCTCTAGTACTAAAGGCGAGCTCAAAGGTAATAGTAGACACCAAAATAATAAGAACATTCCCTTGCTATACTTGACAAAATTGGATATTTGTCATTATTCACCCTCCACCGTAACAAAAATATCAAATTTAGTGCCCAAATTACCTATTGCAATTTTTTTCTGTCTTCTTCATCAAGTAAAGATCTAACTCATTTGATAATTCCGGGCTACCTTCACTAACCGCAACCACTTTATTGAATTTGAAGAAAGGGTCCTCAATTATAACATCATCATCACCACCTAAATCCCAAAAATTTGAACCATTTCCACTTCCAATAGCTAAAGTTTGGCTTCTACTTCTACTTCTACTTACACTCCTACTTCTGCTTGCACTCCTACTACCACACAGTTTATATTGTGCATTGTAAGACTCATAAAGCTTAGTCAATAAATCTTTCACCATTTCCTTTGTCTCAACATATTCTCCACTATCCTTGCCATAAAATTTCTTAAAGCAATGTGTTGTGAATTTAATTTTTCCTCGTGGATCAAATACAAAAGCAACAATCAATAATTTACTTATCTTGAAGCAACCCTCCCAATATTTATCAAATTTGTCCTTTATTTTAATAGCCATTAAACCCAAAAGGCTATCATTACTAGTATACAACGATTCCAAAGATTGTTCAATTTGACGTATCAAATTGTAACAAGTGTTCGATGTCACCTAAAAGAAAAAAAATAATGTCAATAAAGCTAAAATAAATTCCATATCGTATATCAAAATTCAAAAGCATAATAAAGATGTGATGTTACCATCAAAGAAGAAGAAAATTGCAAAGTTGCATCATAAAAAGTTTTCAGAAATTTACTATGCAACGAGCACTCTCCCAATCACTGCACAATGGTGGCCCCTCCCTTTATTCTTCCCGCCCTCTTTTTTGTTGAAATAAGCATCATAAAGCTTATCTTCAAGTGCCATCAATCAAATGCAGGCTTAAATTTCAATGTTTTCCTCAACGTGGAATATATAGATTCCACTGAGTAAGACAATCCAAAATCACACTTCGTCGGCAATTAATCTTCTCTTGTTGCACACGAATTTGAAATGCTTGCATCCTGGCGGTGGAAGATCTCACATACTTCATAACATTCCGAACACTAACTGTACTCAACTCTAGTTCCTTCAACCCTTCAGTAACAATCAAATTCAATATATGTGTACAACAACGAACATGCAAATAATCCTCATTCAATACTAAGGCATCTTCTCTTTAAGTCTTTAGTCGATCAATTAAGTACCTAAGAGCACCCTCATTTGGACTTGCATTATCAACAGTTATAGTAAACATTCGCTCTATACACCGTCAATTAAACGTTTATCGATTTAATTACCATTGTCTCTGATGAATGATCATTAACAGTGTTGAAGCTGATAATCTTTCTATGTAAATTCCAATCCTTGTCAATAAGAGTGAGCTATGATGACCATGTAGCTAACTATCGTAATGGAAGTCCAAATATCAGTGGTAAAAAATATTCTCTACTTGTTCTTAACCAATAAGCTCTTTAACTTAGTCTTTTCCTCGATATACATATCAAGAGTATCCATAGTAATGGTTCTTCGTGATGGAAGAAGATATCTAGAAGCTGCCATATTGTAAAAATGCTTAAAACCTAGATTCTCGACAACAAAAAGGCAATTCATCAAGAACAATCATCTTCATAGCTGCTCGTCTACAAGCATCTTGACTAAAACCTCTTGCTACAATTTCATCACTATCGACATCTTGAGTTAAAGCCGTTTGGTCTTTCTGAAAGTCCTTGTACTTTTTACACGTTTCTTGGTAATGAGTACTCAAAGTGCTAGTCTCGTACCCTGTCGAGCCATAATCAAATTTATTACCGCAGTGGTTGCATTTGCACTTCTTATCACTATCTGAAAGTCTAGTGAAATGTTACCACACTGTTGATCTTAGAGCCACTTTTTTCCTTGGTTGTGGCAGTTTGGAAGGCGAAGACATTTTCCTCTTATTTCCGCTGGTGACAATTGTTGCCGAATCATTTTTATTATCATCAACTTCAACTTCATGCTCAAGATCATCGGCTACACAATCTAGGTTGTCTTGAACTCTTGAATAATTAGACGTTTACAATGAATAAAATAAAAATAAATAAGTAATATTGATTTATTTAACAAGTTAAAGATCAATTAAATTAAATTTAACTACTAGCCAACATATCATAATTTAATTTAATTTAAGCCAACATATCATAATTCACTTCCAACAATTGCTAATTTAATTTAAAAAATCCATGCCAAAAAGATCAATTAAATTTAATTTAACTACTAGCCAACATATCATAATCTAATCTTATTTAATTTAACAAATTAGGCCAACATATCATAATTTACTTCCAATAATTTTTAATTTAATTTAAAATGTCCATGCCAAAAAGATCAATTAAATTTAATCTAAGTACTAGCAAATATATCATAATTTAATTTAATTTAACAAGTTAAGCCAACGTATCATAATTTACTTCCAATGATTGTTAATTTAATTTAAAACATTCATACTAGAAGATCAATTAAATTTAATTTAACTACTAGCCAACAAATCATAATTTGATTTAATTTAACAAGTTAGGCCAACATATCATAATTTACTTCCAATAATTATTAATTTAATTTAAATTGTCCATGCCAAATTGCCAATATCAAATTGCAACCTCATGAAGCTAATTAAGTGATTAATCATTGTGCCAAATAAGTTAAATAACAAATATTATTTCTAATTTTTCATTTATAGAAGCATGATACATTTCCCTATTTTCAAATTTTCAATTCTTGGCCACAATATGCAATACAACCATTTCACTACCACAATCCACAACCATTATATCTGCCTATCATTTTTAACTCCACAACAAGTATATTATATACATTAGCAATATACCAAATCAATCCCTAACACAGTAAGACTAACACATAAACTAAGGAGTATACAAACTTTGTACAAACACACGGACCATGGCATAAAAAAACAAGACACCTATAGACTGCAGCATCAAAGATGACTGCATGTGAGGGGCTAACAATGGTGTCATCGTGCTTGAGGGGAGGGGCTGTTCTAGGAGGCCGTGCTAGCGAGGAAGAGAGGGGTTGAGCTAACATGAGGGAGAGACATGTTCGCGGGGAAGAAACTGAGAGGGGCTAGGCTAAAGTTCTGTGCCATGTGGAGAGGGAGAAACGCGAGGTAGAGAGGTGAGGGAGAGAGGTCAGGCGATGAGTTCCAAATTGAAATTTAGGGATTTGGCTTTTGAGAACACAAAACAATGTAAATGTGTTACAATGAATTTTTTCTTTTTGGTTTTTAGATTTTCAATTAAATATATTATAATTAAATCAAACCGAACTGATTGGTTTTTCGATTCGGTTCGATTTTAAACCAAACCGAATAAAAACCAATTGGTTCGTTAGTTTAAGAACCATTCAATTTTTCCTCAGAGAACGGTTCGATTCGATTCGGCAGAAACTAAACCGTTTGCCCACCTATAGTGTTATCTAAGTGTTTTAGATAGATTTTGTTATTCGCCCATTTACTTGACTATAGATGTGTATTTATGAAGTTACTTGACTATTGTAGTTTATGTATAAATTTACTGTACTATAGCCGTTGATTTATGAAGTTTGACTATAGTCATGTATATAATGAATTACTCAACTGTAGTCATGTATTTATAAAGATGTTCAACTATAGTCATACAATCGGGCTGAAAATGTGATTTTTTTTAATTTGAGTGAAATTCATAAATGTCAACTAATAAAAATGAAGATATAGGTGTGTTGAGAGCTATGTATTGATTCAATTTGGTAAAAACAAAGAGTATAAAATGAGGCAAATTGGATGAATTAGGTTTGGCCAAAATAAGGGTTTTGATCTTGGGATTTTCAAATTTTTAATGAAGAATGATGTTTAAGAGATGAATAATTGATGTTTATATGATAGGTAATGAGTTATGATATAAATTCTAATAAGAGAGAGTTGTATGTTGTGTATATTAGAGAGAAAGCCTTGAACAAGTGAAGAAGATAAAGTGTAATGAACCCGGGAATGAAGCTTTTTAAAACCAAGTGGCTGGTTTATTATAGCAGCTAACCACTCGCAATCGACACCCTTTCTGCCTTCTAAGTGGTTAGCTGCTTGGATTGGTGCATATTCTGCCTTCCAAGTAGTTAGCCACTGCAAATAGGGCGACTAGCCATTTACTCGATTGCAGTCGTGTATTTATAAAGATACTTGACTATAACTGTGTAATGGGCTGAAAATGGATTTTTTTTTATTTAATTGAAGTTCGTAAATGTGAGCCAATTACAATAAAGATATAGGTATGCTAAGGCTATTTATGGATTTTAAAAAAACGACCATAAAAAAGAGATACGTTTGGTTAAAATGAGGGTTTTCATTTTGGGATTTTAGAATTTTAAGTGAAGAATGGTGTTTAAGAAATGAACAATTGATTTTCAAATGATGGGTAATTATTTATGGTGTTAAATGAGCAAGAGAAAAAAATGAAGATTATGAATTCTAATGAGAGAGAGGTGTGTGTTGTGTATCTTAAAAAGAAAGCCTTGAGTAAGAGAAGAAGTTAAAGTCTGATGAACCCATGAATAAGAGAAGAAGTGAAAACCAACTAGCTGGTCCATTGTAGTGGCTGACCACTAGCAATTGACACCCATTCTGTCTTCCAAGTGGTTAACCATTTAGAATTGGTGGTTAGCCGCTTGGATTGGCGCACATTCTACCTTCCAAGCAGTTAGCGACTGCAAAGAGGGCGACTAGTCGTTTATTCGACTTTAGTCGTGTATTTATAATAATACTCGATTGTAGCCATGCATTTGTGAAGATACTCGACTGTAATCATGTATTTAGGCTAAACATTCTTTCAATAATTATGACCATTCTGATATACACTACAAGAAATTGGTGTTTTTAGCCATTACTATAAGAAATACGCAATAGATGATGAGAAATAACTGTCATAAAAGACAGTGCATAACAGACATTCTATCCACTATTTATGTCGCTGTCATTAATTTATGACATAATTTTTTTCGCCATGAATTTATGATAATTTTAAGTAGTCATATGTATGTCACAACACATTTTAGTGGGAAATTCAAAAATTTTTAAATGTTTGGCAGGAAAATTGAATTATTTCAATAATTATGATAAAAAAATGATAATATTGATTTGAATTTTTTAATTCTTGTTTTAATTGCTTCATCATCATTATTTTAATTTCTTTCAAATCCCCAAATCCAGCATATTTATTTTCAAAAAAAAATTTGTAGAACTAAAATAAATTTAAAATCTAACAATGATAATTATAAAATTAATAATACATATATGAAAATTTCATGGTTCAAATACAAAATCCATTTAACCATACAAACCACGACTCCCTCAATCATTCAAGTATTCATATTGCACCAAAACCTAATTTATTTAAAATATCATTCGTTTTAGTTCTTTCTTTCATACAGTGATGTAACCTTCAAGCACAACAAGAGAAGTCGGCCGTTCGTTAGAACAGGTAATCCTTTCAATCTTTATCACATTGCCAAATCACTTATCTGCATTATATTCCTGCTTTAAGGAAAATAGTAAAACGGTAAGCATTTTAACTATGAGGTAACATACATATCTATGCATGAATCAAGTGCCACACAAGTCATTTCCATCCTAACTTTAACCAATATTGATCCCATAATACAATAAAAAAGGCTACCAAATACACATAAAAATATTGCCATTGTCTCCCTTATCAAGAGGCCACCAACCCAAAGTAGCTTCAATGAACATTTCCAGCCCTTGTTGTCGTGCATGAATCGAAAAGAATGTGAATCGCTAAGAATGAGCGCTATAAATATATTTTAGCAATCGTTTACTCCTAGTATTACAAATGTTTTTCAAGTTCATATGTTTCTCTAATAATTTTCAAAAAACATGAATAAACATTAAACAAACATCATATTGTTATAATCAATAAACATGAATTCTTTACATAGTAAAAACATATATAAATAGACGTTATCATGCACTTGATCATAGAAAGCATCTTTCTTAGCAATGTTTATAGAGCTAATCAACAAGCTACTTCAACTTACATAGAAATCCTGTTAATGGCCATGCAGATCTTACTTGGATTGGTGCTTCAAATATCTGTTGAGGTATAATCTCCTTTAGCTTTTGAATAAAAGCTCAACCAACAGCATATGCCTAACAATGACAGTTAAAAAAAAAGATGAAACAACTCAAACAACAAGTAAATCTAAGAAAAATATCAACTAAAAACATTAAAAAATAGCTCCAAAAATAACATGTAATAACAGCAACAACTAGCAAGTAAAACAACAATAAATAACAGGTAATGAATAATAGTAACTAGCAAGTAAGATAGCAATGAATGACCGGTAAATATTAGACAATGAGTACCAAAAAAAAAAAAAAAGTCAACAGTACAGTGAACAACAGGTAAATCTAGGGCAAATAGTAGAAAAAAAAGCAAAAAGGGTAGCAAAAAGTAGTAATAAATAGCAATAAAAAAGAGATTATCCACTAACCATATTTTTTTCATACTTTTTCAAAAATACACAATTGTTAATTTTTTTTGCTGAACTCCACTCGAAGTTATATTGTTTTGTATTTGTCCATTTCCATCTTCAAATTGTTAAGAGAACTAACAAAATATTGTATAGATGACTTTTTTATCCTCAAATGTAAAAGTGCAATTATCCACCAATCACCTTTTTTTTGCCATTTTTGAAAAATACACAATTCTTTATTTATTTATTTGTTCAACTCCAGTTGAAGTTATATTGTTTTGCACCTGTCCACTTCTGTCTTCAAACAATGTTGCTGTGAATTGACAATTTTACCCTTATGATGTCAGCAAAGTTCTAATAGTGTTATAATTAGAGTGGACCAGTGAGAAAAGTGTTAACTTCAGGTGGAGCGCTGTAAAAAAAAAAACCGATTTGTGTATTTTTGAAAAAGTTAGAAAAAATTTTTTAAAAAAAGAAAGGTGGTCGGTGGATAATTTATCCTAAAAAATAGAATATAATATCAACAATAATCAGTAATTAAAATAACATGAACCGCAGAAATTAAAAAAAAAATAATAGCAAAAACAGTAATAAACAGTGATGAAAAGATAACGGGTAATAACAATAGCAGGCAGCAAGTTACACACCAGCAAACATGTGGTAAATCAAAGACAAAGAACATCATAATATAGTAAAAGAAAAATAATAGTGAAATATAGTAACAAACAGTGGTAGAAACTAGCAATTTCTAAATAGCATCAACTAGCATGTAAAATAGCAGTGAACAACAGGCAAATTTGAGACAAATAAAGGCAAAAATAGCAAAAACGGCACCATAAAACAACAGGATTTCAACAACAAATCTCGTGTAGTAAACTATCAATGCATGTGGATTTATACACTAAGCTATCAAGGCATCTAAATTTATACACTATCTTAAAGGCTAAATTCTACTCCTCTAGAATCTAAAACTAGTACATGCATGGGTCATTTTACATTTTTAATTCATATGTATCTGTTACAATTTTATGAATAAAATGTGGTGAAAATGTTTGAATTTACAACTAATTCATAAGTACTAAAACAGAGGTCTCCATTATTATGAAAATAATTTTATCAACATCAAATAAAAGAAAAGCAAAACAGAACTATTGCAAAGGGATCAATATGACTTACCAACTAAAGCGCATAGTCTATCCCTTCTTTAACTTTAGGACTCATGATCTTAAATTTATCTTTATTTTTCTGGTCTAATGGTTGTTTTCATTGCTCTTAGGATACTTCACAAATTTGAAGAGTATACACCATCATATGTAAAGAAAAAATAAATCCTAAAACTGAAAAATCATATTGCTAAACACTTGAACAAGCACTCAAGAACATTGCCACCCCACTCTTCACGCACGAAAATTATGATAACAAATCTAAATACAAAATAGTTTTAAAGATTTTGACCGCATTAGAAGTGCATTTTAGAGGAACAAAAGAGCAATAGCTACAATAACTCTGTAACTAATTTCCAAAAGATGAAACATTAAGTTCAAACGAAGTTTGTTGATTCTTACATGAAAATCCTTCATGGGTGATGTCAAGCA
This sequence comes from Citropsis articulata, assembly GCA_030449925.1. NCBI lineage: Eukaryota > Viridiplantae > Streptophyta > Magnoliopsida > Sapindales > Rutaceae > Citropsis > Citropsis articulata. The sequence continues at coordinate 1,362 of JASUUH010000122.1, read as the reverse complement.
TCTAGCACAAGTGAGAAATTATATTAACGGTAAGTTTATTCATGATGATTACCTAGACATTTAAGAATCTAAAAAAATCAAAACTTCGAAAGTACAAATGACATTAAAATACAAGTTAAGCATGTATAAATAAATACACCTTATATCCCAATTTTGAACTCCCTGTTTTCTTTAAGGGAAGCATTTCATATAAGAATTATGAGCTCTAATTTTACATTTTCAAAACGCATCTACCCCAGCTACGTGCAACTAAATAATTAAAGTAATAATATAGCTCTTTTAATAATTGAGTTTTAGGTCCACCTATTTAGAAAAAAATGTCTCCTCATCTCTTAGAATCTATTTTTCGTGTATCCTAAAACCAACAAACTTTACTGTGATAAAGGAACAAACAACCAATTAATTATAAACTAAAATCTCAACCTCAAAATACATATTCTCTATAACCTTTGCTCATCATTACATTATGAAAAGAAAAGAAAAAAATAAATAAATTATACCGAAAACTAAAAACATATATGGCATGAAAATAGGATCAATATCTAAGGAAAAGGAAATTAAACATTCCTCCCATTATTATTATTATTATTCCATTGCATTTGTGTGGCCATACAAAGATCCTTAATCTTTTTAGCTATGTCAACATCATTGTTACTCTCTTTAATCAACTTTTCAACAATTTTGATCGTTTTAGACATTTTGTCAAACACTTACTAGGCATAATTATGTATCAACATTTTATTACAAAACTTATTTTCAAGACTTGTTACAAAATTACATCTATAAGTAGCAAATAGTTCAAGCCTTCAATGTTTAAAACAATAAAACACAAAAATCAAGCCATAAATGGACAAATAACCTAAAAATTATTATATAATAACTTGCAATCAACCTAAGAAAAAGAAAAATTAAATCAAAACTCACATGCAATTGCATTTATGCTACCTAAATTTACCTTACATATGCTGCATTTAATCCAAATTAAAACAAAAATAATTTTTTCATGCAATTTCTACAGCAAACTCATTCAATTTTTATGTGTACCCATTTAATTTCTGCACCCAACTTAAAGGAAGAATTTAGAAAAGACTCAAAGTATTTACCTTGCAAGGGCTTTGAACTGCTGGTGGTGATGGTGAAAGGATGAAAGAACAATGTGAAACAATGACAAAAGGATGGCGAAACGACAGCAAAATGACGAAGAAATAAGAAATTTCGATTAAGTGGCTGAGGATTTTGGCAGAATGTCTATTGAACAGCAGAGTATGGACTGTAAGAGTGAGGGTTCGATCTAGGCTTTTCAAAGTTGAGAGGGTTTCGTTGTGACTTAGGAAGTGATGAAGTGAAAGTGTTGCTCTTAGA